>OOFE01016792.1:6579-20952 GCA_900323365.1 Monocentris japonica
CCAAATTAACCCCCTGTCACCGATCCACAAAGAGAGTGGGCATGGCCGAGTCTGATTTATCCCACACACAGCCATCACAAGGGCACAGTTGGCCTCTCGTCTCCCCCATAAGCCATATACACCCCAGCCCTCTTGGCCTCTCTTTTTCTCTCTCCACCCCCACCGTCCCGCCCTTACACCGCCTGTCACACACACTCAACCTGTCACTCCGAAGAAGACACAGGCACAAAGACGAGTCAGAATCAAAAGGCGCTGATTAGAAATTAATGGTGTATGATTGTATTTGCATCAGAGTGTGTGTCTGTCTGTCTGTGTGTGTGTGTGTGTGTGTGTGTGTGTGTGTGTGGAGTGGCGTTGTCAATCATGCTGAGCTGAGACTGCCCTGGCCCTCCTCCCTCAGTCCTGCCCATATGCTCCCACAGGGGTGCAGCCACTTATGGCTACTGATAGGGTAGAGATAGCCCTATTTTACACTCACTCACACAGAGAACATGGCCACCCCAGCACAGCACAACAAGAGGATACACTCTTGCTGAGCTGAGTTAGACAAGCTTTTCCTCCCTGCTGAAGACCGCATCACTACCTATACATATCTCCCTGATGGATCTATGCTCAACAACTGATTGACACATGTCTGACGCCATTTTCCAGGATCCTGCTAACCCAGACACTTAGACTGGATTATACACAGCTGCTGGAGCAGAGACTTGTGGATGTTTGGTTGATTACTGTGATGTGGGTGTTTGCTTTCTGTGGCCGGGGACAGAGGTTACGAGGATGGAGCCTGGTACTGCTTAGTGTGTTCTCTCTCTGCCTATGCCAGGGTTGCAGAGGGCAGGAGGTAGCGACCTTGGGTGGGGAAAGTGGTCAAAATGTGTCAGGGTTCTCAGTCCCTCTGGTGTTATTGTTGACAGAGACGGGAGCCGCTCAGGACGGGGCCAGCGAAGGGGCAACACCAGCTCCCACCACCGAGCATGAGGATGACAACTCTTTGGGCTACACAGGTACTGGTGCTGCTTTCAATTTCCTGCTCAAATGCCATGATGCATCATACATCATTTGTTCATTTGTTGCATACAGACATAGACCCTGGGAGATGTCAAGTTCAACCTAACTGAAGTAATACCATTGGGTTATTTAGTAGATTCATTCTAACAGTCAGATAGGACTTTTTTAGCTCTCCATGAGTAAGTTGTTTTATATTATATAAGACTTTAATTGAGAATGGCAATCAAAGGGATTATAAAATGCCATGTGGAAATTCCCCTGCAGCTGAACACTCTTTAGACACAATAAATAACCTTCGAAGTGGGAAAGGTGGGTTTTCCATGTGTGTTTCTAACCTCAAAGTTCCATGGCAAAGATAGTGAAGCATGATTGTCATGTTGTGACTCCTGTTAAAAGATCCCCGGTTGTAGGAAGGGGAGAATTGTGGGAAAATGAGACACATTGCACTGCTTCAAGTGTTTCAGTTGACATAACTAATGTCTCCTCAGACCACGGATCTCTGTAGGGAAATGAACAATCGGAAATGGGATTCTCACCTCATGTAATGACTCACACACACACACACAAAGGAACTGAGTCTGGAGCAAATTACTGACGACGCTGACGATGATATGTTTGGTTACTTTTCTGCTCTTCCCACTAGAGTGAGGGAAAAAGTAGGCTCTGTGTGTTGTCCCAGTGAGGAGACCTACTTCCATGGGTGATTTACTGGACCTCACACAGCTTCTCTGCGCTCCAGGAAATCTTCTGCAGAAACAGGAAGTCCAAATTAACTGTGTGCAGTGGCTAGACAACTCTAGGTTCATTATACATTATACTATTTAAACAATAAGCAGTACAGCACAATTACTATCACACTATTAACTCCTCAACCTTTTATCAATGTTGCCAAGATATTTCAAAAGTGTAGTTAAAACATCTCTTACTTACACTGCACTTGAAAGTCAACCTCTGAGTTAGCATGTTTTGAAAGTTCCTAGTTTTCTACAGTCTTGGCAAGCTTTATATGAGGTGTGAAGGAGGAGAACCATGTAATATCTGCCTCACTGCATTTGGGTTCATCTTTAGGATGATAAATCTGTTCTGTGGACAGTTCCAGGAGTTCATCTTTAATCTGGCCATTTAATCCCATCTGTGCATGAAAATGAAGGAAATCGATCTGGCCCAGTCAGTGAATTGGAAATGAAGCTAATGTGGCCTAATATCTCAGTCTGCTGCTGATAGAAAAAAGTGGACGGCTGCCAAAGACTCCATTTTCAGAGAGCGTGACTGGCTGGATGGAACGTGAAGATAATCTTGACAGCTGCCAGTTTTAGCTCAGGTGAAAATGGAGTTCACCTTCAAACGTTACAGTAAAGAATCTGTTAGGTGCCTGGCTGTGTTTAATTGTGGCTCTTTGCCATGTGATCTTAGTGTCCTTCATGGAGAAAGAGGTCCATTGATTCATTCAACTGTCACTGTGTGTCTGATCAGACCCCAACACATGGCACTGAGGACGCCCACAGAAGGGTGATATGTCCTCACCAACTCCCCTGTCGCAATAGACCTTCTATAACACGTCATTACGTTGTAGTGTACACAGTAAATAGAGCTAAGATACAGGGTAGAGATGCATCACTTGGAGGGGAGGATTTTGTCCTAAGGTGACTGATGCTGTAACCGGACTTACTTTACTTGGTGGTTCATATAAAAGTACAAGCAGCTGGCACAAAACCAGGCAATGGCACAATAGCAACTAGTATGGTAGTCACCTGGGACTAATAGAGCCTACTGTGAATTTTATTAGGAACTACATACGGACATGAACTTCACAATACATTAAAAGTATTTTTTATTGGTCCCCCAAGAAATTGACTCCCAGCCAGCTCCAAATTGTTTCCCTATATCAAAGAGCCTTGCACCGAACTTCATATCCAAAATGAATGAGAGTGGCCTGTGTGAAGTCAGAGGATTACAGAGGCATGCTAAAACTCTTGCACTTACACTAGTCCCTGCTTGGCAGGCAGACACACACAGAGGAGACAGGTCTTTGGTTCTCCTGCCTTGACATGAAAGGCTGAGCGTGACTTTAGAGAGCACATCAGCACTCATATCCTCCCTCTCCACTGACAGCTACCACTGCGTCTGTCACAGATCACAAAGGACCACAACTGCACAGAGCTGCTCTATTTGTCAGGTTAAGGAAATATAGATGTGGAGAAAGTGAGGGAATTGAAGGTCGCCACACTGCCATCACTGATTGGCTATAGAATAGAAGGGGACCAGACAGCAATATTTTATCGTCTCCTGAAGCAGGTTTCCCTGAACGTCTAGAACAAACCATTCACTGTATTGATGGACATACTGACGGATGGGCGTGAGAACAAAGCAAAGTCTAGCTGAAAGCTGTGGAGCCAGGGATGTCAATATCGCTGGATAGTCACAGATTGCATAGACAGACAAGACCATATCCATCAACACACTTCAATACAATGCATGCTCGCAATCTTCAATTTCTATGTCAAAAATATACAAGCTGTACTGCCAGTGATAAAGGTGAGGGCAGCGTCCATATGGCTTTGAGTGTAGCTTGTTGCTTGTTGCTTGTCTCCATATTCATGGCCAACAGTGGGTGGAGACAGGGTGTCTGCGTTCCCTTTATTGATGTAGAGGTGAAGCGGCTTGTGTCTGGATACATGGCACTGACGGCTCTACATGGGGGAGACGGAGAGCTCTATTCTCCATTCGTCCTTTGCTCTCATTACAGGGCTGCTGCTTTGGCCTTGGGTCCCCACCCTGAAAACCAATTTCCTTGACAGTGTCACCCTCACATCCATTACCCAAGAGTCAGCACAGCATCGGTGTGTCACATCTCCACGACACTCGCTTATGCTCATCAGTCTTGGTGTCCCGGTACTCACGATGGAGGGAACACAGACAGTACTATACATGCTCAGCCGGCTGTTCTCTCACACATTATCCACAGTGCAGAACCAAGCCACAAAGCACTCATTTCTTACCGGAGCATCAGTAGAGCAAGATCCCTGGCTATGCTTGGAGGAGCGATTCACTTGAGATATAATTAGCTATAACCCTGCACTAATGTCCTACACACAACTTCCCCACAGCCTCTGAGCTGCTGAGGCCAGGAGGGTTTTTCTGTTCCCCATCCAATCTCTTTTCATCTCCCTGATCCGCACAGCTTAACTTAGCACCGTCCCAGGAAATGGGTCCATTAGCCGTTCTTCTCAGGATGGCAGTGGGGTAATGTGGTCAAGAGGAGCTGGAGTGGGGAGAGGATTTGGGATGGGAATTGGTAGGAGTGCGCCGGGGTTGAAAGCACGAAGAGGTTTATTAGAATATTCACATTCATTCAGTGTTGTCGTGATAATTGGGGAGGAGATTGGATGAGGTTTTCCTTAGTGCTAATAATCAACAGTCCCTGCCCTGTCAAACACCCTTCATGTCTAAGTGGAAAGATAGTAAGTGTTTTTCTGCCTCAGATGTAAAAGGCCCACACTCTCCTCCATCTGCATGGAGAGAGGAGGAGGAAATGTTTTGCCTCGGCTCACTTTATGAGGGCTGGGGGTTCATATTCTCTAGCGCTGACACATTTTCACAGACAGGGTTGAGTAATATGTGAGCTGCGAGCTACAGCAAACAAAACAGTTCAACATCTTTTTTTCTCCAGCCTGCTTATACATTTCAAGTCCATATGCATGTTTATGTCCAACCTGGAGAAAGGAAAGAGGAAAACCTGTCACACACACCGAAGCCAGGCACATATAGCCTACTGCTCCTCAAGTAACATACCCCAGAGAAACCCTATATAAAGCTCTGCTGTTACAGAGAGACACTTTGTAAAGAAAAACTATGTCTACAATGCTGTTTCGAACTTTGGCTTTGTCACATCATTCAAGTACAATGCAGCTATGATGATGTTCTCAATAATATGTTACATAACTTGCTCCAAGTGATGCTCATGTTAGTTAAGTCCCTAACACATTACGGGTTTCTTAAGCGACCTGCCGAGAGCAGTGTTGATTTCTAATAGATGTGAAAAAGACAGTGTGAAGAGCAGCTTTCCAGAGTTCCCAGTCAGAGTATGTGTCTGCCAGCTACCTGCACTACAGCAGCTTCCTGGTCAATTAGCCATCTTTACGAGCCAACAGATACAGTGCTTCTCTACCTGACAGCCCTGTCTTCCCCTTCCCAATATGGCAGAAATGAGTCCAATAACTGTCAGCCACGACGGACGGCTTTATGATCGCTAAACTCTTTACTGGTTTTATTAGCGATGATATGATTCATACATAGTCATGTTGCACATCAAGTTCAGCGAGGGCCGATATTAGACCTGTGTCTCTGAGACTCGCCATGTGCTGCAGGGGGCTGTGGAGGCTCAGTAGTGTGGCTGTGTCTCAGCAGGGCTTTGCGTCTGTGTGTGAGAGAGGGAAATATCATGAAATGAAGGCTGTAAATCTGAGCAGCACCTGCTCCCTGGACTCTGGCGCGTGGTGTGAGGTCAGCAGTGCCAGATATCCCATCGATCATATTTATTACATTCATCACAGCGCCGGTTTGTTTTGGCAGCTGATCGCACCAGGGAGAGAGAAAGAAAGAATAGGCTTTTTATTTGAGAGATGGCGAATGCTTTTAGCATGAGGAGTGTCTTTGCATTTTTCTCAGCTCAGGGTCTTCAGAGAGAGATCAGTCACTGATGTGGGCTCTTTCAAAACCACAACTACTACAGAATGATTTTATAAGTGCAGTTCTGGAAACTTTCTAGGAGGAATAACTCTACTGTCCCATCAATTTTCAGTCCTGTGGCAGTTTGGGCTTGGAACTGAGGTTTGTCTGGAATATTGAAAGTGTCTTTGTGTTTTACTGTTTTGATCGATTTGTCTTCCAAGATATGAAAATGTGAAAAACAAATGATTTGGAGGAGGAATATTTGTTTAGCCTTTCGAAATTTTACAAAAATATATTTTGTTCTATAAATGAAGGACACTGACTGTCAGTGTAAATGTGTTGTTTTGTCTCTGGAATATCAAGACATTTTTTATGAAAAAAGCAAATTGACTGGTGGCCTGTCCCCCTAGTGGAAATAAAATGAATAGTTTACACTCTGATCTGGACAATGCTGGAGAATTTGACACTCTTTAACACATACACACACACACACACACACAATGATACCCCTCCTCTCCCTCCTTTCATCCTTCTGTCTGGGCTGAGAACTGAGCATTTAAGTGAGTCAACAAATCTCAATTCTTTACTTTCACACTGGTGTTAAAGTAGCTTATTGTATTATTTTTGTATTATTTTGACTGAAGTGCTGTCAAATCTCTATTGTCTCGTCTCATCACCTTTTTATAGAGATGATGTTTACTGACTGACCAAAAGAGCCTTTTGAGAGGCTACAAGCCAAGGCTCACAAACATTATGTAGTTACCTAACATTGCCATATGACATAATTTCAAAAAATGTAATGGAAACTATATGTTAGAAGTAATAATGAAGAGATCTGAGAAGGAGATCACCATTTATGTTTTTACTTAGATAATGGCTGGATTGTTGTTCTGATTAAGCTCTGATCCTGTCTTGCAGCTTGGTGTCATGTGATTGGCTAGAGTCCCATAGTGATAAGGACAAAGGAATCTCTTGGCTCAGTTACCCAGAGCCCCACCGTCAGTCATTAAAGCTCCCCTGTCTCTAAACCAATTAAGCCAATTACACATGAAACACACAATGCTACTTCTTTCTGCCACCATGCATTTCTATGAGGGACGGAGAGGGGTGCAGGTCATCCAGCAAGCTGCGGTCTGACAATGACGAGGAGAGGGGTAGTCGGCAGAGATACTTTCAATTTGTCTAATTGTGTTTGAATCTCGTCTGCTTGTTCTGCTGGTGCAGTCATGCATGGCAATGCACAAATTGGACACTGTACTGCTGAAGTGCTACATCTTAATCTTCAAGGTTGAACCCTCAGTACTCTTTTGTCTTTACTGGTAAAATAAACCTCAAATATGTTCATGAAGAACAAAATTCAGGAGCAGCTACTAAATGTTTATCAGGCTATGGAGGTGCAGAACATTCACAATAACTTTCTGTGTCTATTGCCATAAATACACAGAGGTCCGACTGTATTTTGGTGTTGCTTCCAGGATGTGCTCTGATAGCAGCCTTGTTTTAATCAGCCTCCACAAGCCACGTCGAGGCTGACGTGAACAGATGCTAATGTGAGGCCCATTAAAAGACACGGGGATTCAGTGTGCGCAGGCAGGCGGAAAAGCAACAGTCTGTTTATCGCCCCATCCTGCATTGTGCTCCAAACCTCACTGCAGCATCCTGTGAAGCTCCCCCTCTTTCTTTCTCCTCTCTGTCTGCTCCCGCCCCCCCACCATTTCTCGCAGCGGCGTCATGCATGGGGGCACTCACTAAACAGAAACAGATTTGTTTAGTTTCAGTAGACCCCTGTCTTTTTTATCATGTCTGAAAGCTGAACAGAGAGGCTATAGTGAGGAGAAGAATGTTCTCACTATTCTGTTCATATTTTCTTTCCCTCTGCTTTGCATCTTACTTTCTTTGTATAGCCTCTCCCTCCTCCCTCTCTCTTCTCTTGCTCTCTCTCTTTGGCATTCCCTCAATGTAATGTTGACAAGAGACATTTTTAGCCCTGTCCAGTTTTTAAAACGCTTTTTGGCTTACTTGTGAGATTTATTTGAGTGAGTTTGCTGTATTTGCGCTGGGCTGGAGCCCAGAGAGATGCATTCTTGGGCTCTTTCATGGAGCAGAAAGACTAGAGCATTGCCCAGGATGGACAGAGAGAGTAAGATGGCCTCACTCAGGTTTCTGCCTCAAATGTTCCACAAATATGACAGGACTGCACATGTGATGACTTCAGTCTCTGCTGGTATGCGTTATCTTGATCTAAATCTATGTGGTCATAGTCTGACCAGCCAACTTTGTGTTGAGTTTACCCCACAGGTTGTAGCCCCTTGTCCATGTGTCAGACAGACCTAAACCATGCCATTTGTACTTGTTGACCATCCTAGCTTTCACAAGGCATTGTAGTTGGAGATCAAACTGTTTGGCTTGTCTGCCTTTAGAAACTGTGATATTGGTCACTAATGAGAAATATAAATGCTCATCTGACATGGCAGATTTTCTAAGCATGGCGGGTTGTTGCATGTTTTGTGCTCCTGGAGCTTCACCACTCCCTCAACCTGCAATCAGAGATGATTTGTAGCCTCCTGGAGGGGTACAGTGACACCAGTATGATTTGTAACTTCCTCAGGACTGCAGGTCATCTCGCTCTGGGTAACTGTGTCTGAGACAGCCCAAATTGTCTCTTCTCCTCCCTCATCTAGCGTCTTGTCTCCCACCCCTTTTGCTCCTTGTCAGTTCCATGTTAAGCATCTGCCATGCCACTTGAAATTCATCTCTTTCTCTCAAGAGTGCCACGACACAGAATGTGAGAGTTGTCTTCCTAGTATAAGCCCACTGCACGACAAAGCACTCTTCATTCAACATGATATATCCTGCAGATTCAAGTCACCACACATATCAATCATGCAACAGTTCCTGCCTACAGGAAGCTGTAAAAATGAGAGATCTCCATATGGTTGTAAGAAATGGAATGAATGTAGGCTTAGTTGGCTAAGTGTAATCCCATCTGTTTGCACTTGTATATTCTAGCCTCTGGATATCCACTGTGGTTGGTATCTGAAGAGAAGAAGACCTGGCTTTGAAATCATTGCACATATGTTGTAATTGATGCCATCAGTCAGAGTGTGTTTTATCCAATCTCCTAACTTCTATTCCACACACATTCCAGTCTGTCTATGAGCATAAAACAGTCCTCAGAGTCTCGCCCCTGCCTGGCGAAGGGCAACGTGGTCCTGACCGCTTCACTCATTCAGCATAGATCCTGCCTCTGATTTGTGATGGACTGCCTGTGTAACTGTAAAATGGATCACAGCCCAAAAACAGAAGCAGGACAGCGACACCCTCCAGCTATTTACTCATTGTCTTGGAAAACGTTGAAAGAACTCAATCAACTGCAATCCTTTTACCTCATGCGATTCATGTTTATCTTTTCAAAACACCTTGGAGACATGCTGCCCATTGCCAACTGACAAAGGCTGCAAATTTGAATTCCTGTCTTAAAAAGAGACAAGTAGCACAATAAATAAATAAATGGATGGTTCCTCAAGGACAGGACCTGAATGATGAGGCTGTAGTGAATGTGAGGCGAGTGAAGTATGGTAAGCATCCAACTAAAGTGCCAGTGAAAGGAGCTCAAACATACCTATGACTCCCTCACCAAGGTGACTCTACCTACAACTTTGACAAGTTGCTGTTTACCTCCTAATTTATTTATCTTTGGGCACCATAAAACTTTTCAGCCAGTGGAATGCCAGCTCCCAAAATGCACCACTCTCCCTGAGGAGGGAGAAATGGTCTTGTTTTTGTCTTTGAGATAGAGTGCTGTGCTTGCCTCTCAATGGGCAGTATCTTTTTTTGAGGGGGAAAAGTTTTTGTTTTATGCCATCTTGTTTTGTGAGCTGGTGGGCTGGGAATGAAAGCCATTAAATAGTCTTAGTCAGGGGGAAGGGAATGTGGGCTTCCTTTGCCTCACCCCGCCTGCGTGTCACCCCATCACCTCTACGCTGAGACGGCCTAGGTTTTGTGAGGAGTCCAACGCGTCTCAAAGGGGCTCACAGCATGCAGTCTACTGGATCCCCCGTCCTGCTGTACACATAGACGCACCATAAGAAAAGACGGAGCGTCCACAAACTCCTTTTGAAAATTTAAAACCAGAATGATCAGAGATAATAGGCCGGGAAGATGAGAGAGGGTCTGTCCATTGAGAGATGGGATGGTGAGGTAGAGAGGGGCTTGGACTTCACGATGCACTTTGTATACAGAGCTCCCCTTATTAAGATCCCATCGTTCTCTGGGGGAAACATTGTCACTGGATTTAGGAGACTCGCTAAGCCTGCAGGGGTTTATGTATTTGGCACATCTTATTGGTAGTAGCATCAAGGACTCTTGCTGCGAAGTATACCATGCTCTTGGCAGTTTGGAGCTGTTTTTGAGAATAATCAAATCTTTGGAATGGGTTCTTCCTGCATTTTTCTCAATTGTTAGCTTTGAAGGAATAGCTGTGATTTGGTGCGTGCACAATTTGGATGTTAACAATCAATTCTGGATTTTTATTTTTTGCATAGAGGGAGCAATCTACAGTCAACACCTGCTGGAGGACCTATTGAACTAGCGATATAAGTGTGTTTTTATGATAGCTGTATCAAGCCTAGCTAGACTGGACTGTGCTGCCAGTCGCCATGCAGCTTGTGTGTTTGCTGGTGGTGCTACTTGCCATGCTGGTCATGCTGGGCGTCCCTAAAGACCATAAGGGTCTGCATGGAGCCCATCATCACACTGGGTTGCAGAACTCCCAGTCCCACTGGTGCAAACAGCTGCTGGCTAATGCTTTTGGACTCCACCAAAACCACCAGACTTTGAGGCATTCCCACAACAAGCCACACAAATGTAACCAGATCTTTCACAGTAAGTATAGTAAGTGCTGTATCACATAACCAGCATACAGAAAATAGTGGCTCTTCAAATGTTTGACAGCATCAAAAAGTTGTTTTGGTATTCTTTAGTGGTTGTTACAGACGTCACAAGTTAAAGCCCTGGAGTGGTTTTGGTCAAAGTTTGTTGTCCTTTTCTACCTTTTATATGCTTGGAGATATATGCTTGTTTTGTGGGAAAGTGATTTGGCGGTGGTATTAAAAGCGCTCTGATGTCTCCACCTCAGGCCCACTGCCATCACAGCCAAGACAAAATGTCATTTTTCCTGCCTCTGTGCTGGTCTGATCAAGGTTGCAAGGGCGGGGAAGAGAGAGAAAAGAGAGCCTCCCTATTCAGCTATCATAACACAACAGTAGGTCCAACATTAGGCTATCAATCAGCGGTGGTGGAGGGGGACGAGGAAACAGGGGCAAGGAGTAGCCTACATTTCACCACTTACTGCGTTTATAATGATGGGCTGTTTGCAGAAATGTATCACTGCACTTTATCAATCTCAAGAAAAAAAATAAAAAAATTCTTTAATTTCCTACAAATAATTCTACCATGCTCACAAAATGAGAGAGAAAGAGATATGCTGTGAGTGAACTGTGATTATCTGTTTTCTGTGACAATTTTATTTCAGTCACACTGCCATTTTTCTCTCTATAAAGTTGAACAGCTCACATCCTCCTGTAGCAATGAGTCCTCGCAGACCCCATGCTGGTGGGTCCAAGTGGGTACTTTGCTGATAATTGCTTCTATGTTACAGTTTCCTCCTGCTGGCTCCAGGAAAATTTACTATTCAATTGAAAGTATTCAGCTGAGCAGCCAGTTACAGATCCAGGACAGTAAAAGTTTTCTGGAAAACAAGGCACGGGAGGACCAAGTGGGAATGAACCATGTAAAACGGTGATATAATGCATATATGAATGGATGAGAAATAAAAGCACAGTAGGAGTTGAAAGAAGAATTTTAGTGAGGTAGGCCGCCCTCATCACTCATCATGAGGGAGACTAGAGGTTCTCAAACTGGGATACAGAGACCCCCAGGGGCTCCCCAGTCACATAAACATTAGTTCAGTTTCACTATAATTCCATTAACTGTAAGTCAGGGGTTTCACTTTCTCCACTTTTATCTCCCCACCTAGAATATAGACAGGCAACACAAGTTTTGATGGGGGTCCTTGAGACAAAACCTTCATCAAATGTGGGTCTGTGGTCTGAAGCGCATCTATCTGGGGATCCTTGACATAAAAACGTTTGGGCCTACTAGATCACTAATGGGTTAATAGGCTTACATGCATCTTCTACCAGTATGTTCTGAACACAACAGAGACCCTCCATAGCAGAAGTGGTGTGTATTTTTTTTAATTTGCTGGTGAAAAAAGTTCCGATAATCGTCACTGGAGGGCGCTGTTTGGTAACGAATGTTCAGTATGGCGTCTACGGAGCAGCTTGGGCTGAGTTACACTGAGTGCATATAACGAAACGGCCCCTTCAGGTTTATGTAGTCATATTTTTTTTTTTACATTTTTTTTACACTCTATCTAGGCCTTTTAAACACAAGATTTATGTTTGGATGTAATGAATAATGTATATCCGACCTTATAAAGCTACTCTGTGTCTTAGGTACGTTACGCCTCAGTGTATAGGCTGTAAGGCAATAGTAGATGGACATTATTGAAAATTAATGTTCACCGATAGGCCAAGAAGTAATTTGGTGAGATTTTAATTGAAGAAAGAGATGGAAGAACACCTTTGGAGGAGCTTGACAGTAAAAGTTGATCTCAAATAACAGCTACTAAATTGAATTGGGAATATTGGTCACCGGAATAAACCAAATTGAAATGAACCTCTTGTATTTATGAATGTAACAGGGAAGTGTAGGGTAAATACCCAACAAACACACGGTTGTCTCAAAGTAGCAGTGGTAGCAAAGTAACCTACCATTAGGCTGTACTGGCTGTGAAATGAGAAGACCCTTATATTTGAAGCGGGCTAAGAGGAAACATTAAGCCTGCAGTGTAAAACAGCATTAACTACTAAGTGTATAACAACTACCAAGTTTGTGAATTCTTTAAACTGACTCTTGTATTCAGTACCACAGACCCACTATAAGTCTCTATAACAATATTATAGGATTATTATAGTATTTTCTCTGGCTTTTTTTTTACAGGAGGGATGAAAAACAACTTGTCCGACTACTTCTGCATGGTTTCCCTTATCTTTTGGTTTAGTACACTAGAATACAGTAGCCTACGTGCGCTGTAACTGCGCTGCGCTCTGTGGGATCCAGGCGGGAAGAGGTTAAATTTCTTCTCTGGGAAACATTGTCGGGTCTATGGAGGGGGTAGAAAGGCACAAACCAATTGACGAGGCATTCCGCTCTCCTTGAATGAAATGCTGTGAATGTGAATCCGTATCCCCCCCTTCCCTGAGGTTCGGGCGTCTGCGACGCACACGCGGATCAATCGGAGTTGCGAACAGAAGCGAATGAGAGAAAAGTGATGGAAAAGTTGGACTGATCTTCTGTCTGGATCTCTTGGATGAGGGAGGACAGGACTAACTCGCAAAGTTTCCGAGCTCAAGTGACAGATTCAAAACTGGACTGAAATAATGTGACAGCAAGGATAGCAGCCTGCAGCGTGGACCACAGCGACCACGCACTTTATTTTACTCACTTGCGACTTAACTTTCTGTTGGTGCTTTATTAATTTCTTTTTTTGCACAGCACAAAGGAACTACATGGTTTGAATGAGATCGCTTGGCCATTGAGCGCACGGCAGAAACGGGATGAATTCAAAGAAAGGATAGGACCGTGCTACTTCTCTGCTAAAATATCCCTACATACTTTTAACACATGCTGTCATTCAGTTGAAGGGAACTACTGATACATTATATCAACAGCGTGTGTTATATTGAGTTTATTGGTTGTTTGGAACTGTTTTTTTTTTTTTTTGTAATTTTAACCCTTTTTCTCGAAGAAGGCAAAGCAAGCTGTTGATAAAAACTGCTCTTGGACTGTAATGCTATATTGCTTTTTTTGACTAACAAACTAAAGCCTGGGTATTATATTTTAAAACTCTGGATTCTGAAATTTTATTTTGCAATTTGACATGAAGGAGCGGATGCCTAAATTGTTTTTCGAATAATTTGGATTACACAAGATATTTTCTCATAAGAGAGAGACGTTGAATGATGTCTCCAACTTCTATTGGAATTGTATTTCTAGTAGGAATTCTCCATGTGTCAGGTAAGTAAATGATCACTGTTCTGAAGTAGTCTGGCCCTGGTTTATTGTGTGGGTTTTACATGTTTCATTTTGAGGGGAAAAAGGAAAGAGAAGAGAAAAGTTATCCCAATTTAAATCTTCTATGAACGTTTGTGTCTGTATGACTTCATACAATTGGACTAAATGCAGGACAGAAGAATTTCTTTGCAAGTCAACGATTGAATTCTGTTTTATTTATTGTAGTATTAGCTTTAGTTACTGTGCATGACAAATGTACATACAGACACTTCCAAACATAAGGAAATATTTTTGAACGTTAGACTTTCTACACACTATGTGATATAGGCCTTGGTCTGTCTCTGGTGTTAGTTTCGAGGTGCCTGCTTTGGCATGAGGAAAGCATATTTTGACAGAGTAAAGTTTAATTTTCTCTCAAACCCAAGAAAGTCAACTATCGGGGTGAAGGGGTTGTCTAACTATAAAGAGCTGAGCACATACAAAGTCACACATAAGGTGCTGAAGCCATGTGGGATACATGGAGAGAGCAGGTATCATCAGTCATATAGACAGCAC
>OOFE01016805.1:5886-20596 GCA_900323365.1 Monocentris japonica
CGCCAGTCCACCGGACGCTTTCCAGCTCCAACCTACAGTAACTAACTAGCCAGCTCTCCAGGTCCTCTCCAGGTCCGCCCCAGTCTCTCTCTCTCTCTCTCTCTCTCTCTCTCTCTCTCTCTCTCTCTCTCTCTACATGCCAGCGGTGCTTTAGTTTAACACAGAAACAGAGAACAGATGTAGAGCAGGGCTCGTTAAAATGTTCAGTCCTGGACCCACGTTCTGTAAAATAAATAGATTTGAAAAGGTGAACAGGTTTTAACAACACGTCTAGATAATGTCTGCACTGTTATCTATTGCATATATCTTTTACATTTTTCTATTTTCTATTTTGACTTTTCATGCATGTTTTCCTGGTATTATTTTCATATTGTACACATTTATTTTACTCCTTGTAATTCTCACTTGTGTTTAATGCCTTGTATTTGCTCTATTCTCATTTATATCTTTGTTGTATCCTATTATTTTGCTGCTGCAATGTCCCAACTTTCTCATAGGGAGGATCAGAGTTTCATGTAATCTAATCTAATCTAAAACCTGGAATCACCTGAAGACCTGAACACTTTTGGACTGGTTTAACAGAATACTTAACATGACTTAACATTCAGACATAACTAGTTCTCTCTGTAACTCTGTAATTTGCGAGTAGCTGTGCAAGGTGTGTGAATTGGACGATTCCACGCTTGTCAAGTCATTGAAAAAAAATCATCAAAGGCAGAAAGGACAGGCTGAAATGCAAGTCACTGTGAAGTGGCCAATCACTAAACCCGATGGCTGTTATGTTCATTAGAAGGCAAACAATATTTAAACAGTGTGAAGAAGTGCCAAGCATTGTTTTCCTCAGAAGATCCCCTTCTTTCTTGAGTATAAATCCACTTTTGAAATGTGCAACCGCTGTTATGAAATTGTTACTCCTAGAGGCACGTCGATCGCATCCAGCTCCCGAGCGCTCAGATCAGTAAATGCAACTGTCTTAATATCAACACTTTAATGGCATGTACTTAAGTGGAAAAGAAAGCCTTTCCATCAGGAGGAAAAATGTCTGTGAAAATTCTAAAATGCTGCAAATTGTGAAGTTCATGGCCATAGCAGGTGTTGTTTAATGGAGAAGCAAGCAGTTAGACCAGTGTAAAAAAAAAAAAGAGAACCTATATGCTCTATGTTACGTAGCCTATTTTCTAGTTTATTATCATTCACCATCATTATGAATTCATTTTGCTTGATTGGGGACTGTTATACAATGGTTATACATTGATCAAGGTTTTATAATAGGCCGATGCTAGGCGGCATGAATGTCACTTGAGTAAGACTTGGATTGGTCTACTTCATCTGCTTCACAAAGCACCAAGTACTTGTGCTGCACCTGAAAAATTGACATCAATGCACCTCTGTTAAATGCGTTCAGTAACACATTTGCTTCTGCTAGAGTATTGAACACTGGATTATGTCTTTAACCAGAGTGTTATTTTATCAGGCCATTTCTACTCACGGATTTGTGCATTGTGTCTCCATACCCCCATCATATGGAATGTAGAAAGACAGCTGTGACCTACGAGTGTAGGTTTAGCAGTCATATAGGAGGGTTTGTGTAATTGCGTTGAAGGTGCACACAAGAGGCTGTCGACAGTGTGACAGTGATCCTAGCAGCACACACGCCCCGGGGAGTGGACACACACTCCTGCTAAATACACCTGAGATGATCTCGCTGTAAGCAAATACAAACAAACAGGCTTGACACTGTGTGTTACAGCGTAGTGTATGAAGACTGACGTGCGTTAACGCACATGCTCGCACACAAATGCATAAGCACAGACACAAACAGTGCACTTTGAACACACACACACGTTGGGATTATGATACTTGTGAGGACCTTCCATATGGCTACCTTCTTCCCCTAACCCTAACCCTCATGTTAAACCTAAACCCAAGTCCTGATCGTAATCTAATCTCTGATAGAGGCAAAATATCCTCACTTCGGAGGATTTTCCTCATCTTTCTATCCTTGTGAGGACATTTTGTCACCACACACAACTTTTTAATCCCTCACTGCGTCACATCATCTGTCCTAAAATGAAAAACATCCCTTTTCATCAACAGGAAGCAGGCAGTTGGCATAGCCTCCTCATTGGGACCGCTGAAATTCAGAGGTTCCCCTCCTTTTCCACTTACTTTGTGTTACTTTTTTTAAAATCCTCTTTTTTTGGAGAGCAGACTCTGTTGGTGACCAAACTATGTGACAGGACTCCTCTTGCCTACCTGAATGTCTCATCGATTGGATTGGATTCAATTGCCCCCTTTCATCCAAGTCATCCTAGAGGTTCTCACACTTTTTCCAGCTTGGGCTGTTAATGTTTGAACACTATGTTCAATAAAAAGATTTTTTGTGTGTTATTTGGTAAATCGCATTGTGTTTATCTATTGGTACGACAAAGATCACATCGTATTTTAGAAGCCATTCATGCAGAAATGCAGGAAATTCAAAACGGTTTAAAAAGTTTTTTCCGCAACTATATCTAAAATACAGTCAACATTCCCAACTTGGTTAATAGCCGCAAAGCTTTGAATTAGGCTTCAAGTATTACTAGGTGTGTGTGTGTGTGTGTGTGTGTTTGTGTTTGTGTTTGTGTGTGTGTGTCTTTGCACGTCTGTGAGAGAGCGATAAAGCCAAAGAGAGCAAGCGTCTGCATATATTTGCGTGTGTGTGTTTCAACATGCATGCGTGAGTTTCATGTTTGCACACACCGATGCACCATACACACACACACACACACACACATACATACTGCCATGGCCAGGAGGTGTTTGTTTCTGTTTTAAATGGGCGACGCGCCATATGTGTGGTCATTAGTCTAAAGACCGTCCTTCAGCTGCACCAGAGGACAATGTGTCAATGAGTAGATTAACTAGCCGCCGGTGTTCCCCGGCTTTACTAAAGGACCTTGAATTATAGCAACTTTCACTTTGTTTCACTCCCATCCATTTTACGAAAAATATCACAAATCACAAATGTCATTACGAATGTGTGGCTGAAGGGGAAAATACCTGAGCATTTGTTTTTTAACATGCGACCGAGAAAAAAAAAAAGTCGGCGTTGCGGTGACGCGTTATTGCCAGGAAGTGAGTGATTAATTGGAAACGGCGTTCCGCAGAACACGGGGATCAATTTGTATGTTTCCCTTTACTTTGTTTTGCGGTTCACCACAAAGCAAGGTGTTGCTCTTTGCTCCACTTAAGGTTTTTAACCCCTATTAGACGGAGGCGCTGCTGACACCGTGTCCTACTGTAGCTACAGTAAATTGCCAATTTGGAACCTTATATCTGCTTGGCCTCTCTCTGTGTCTATTATGGGAGAGTCATTGTTTCGGTGCCTCGTCTCAGGCAGGGCTGTTGACGTGAACACGCACACACACAAACGTACTTGTACACAGTTGTGTGAACATGCACGCACACATGTGGTGACACACACATTGACCCAAGCACATGCACATGCACACTCGCAGCAGCACAAAACATACTCAGTTGTGCGAACGTGCATGCATACACTTGTGCTCTCCCATAACCACGAGGTGCATAAAAACACATACATGTGCATAGACCCACACACACCCACACACACATTCAGAACAACACTCTTGCACATGCACATGCACGCACACACAAACCCACACACAGAGGATGCGGTATCCAGAAGGCACAGGGCCTTACCTGGGCCCTGCTAGCCCTGGGCCTGTCAGTGTGTATGGACCGGCCCATTTATCATGTAATCTGGTGGGGGGAATGGACGGGGCACTATCAGCAATCTGCTATTGATCCACGCCTGGGGCCCCTGCTATTGTTCATCTGTAGCCCTCGACTGGCACCCAGCATTAATGAAAGAAACTAAACAATGCATAGCAATCAGACACCCCCTGAATCACCCCTTCTTCCCTTTCTCTGTCCTGAGAGAAAGAAGATGGGGGGGAGGGAAGTCGGAGGAAAAGACAGAAAGAAAAGTTTTTCTGAGTTGGGGAGAAAACTTTTGTTATTATGTTTCCCTTTGAGAAGGTGTGAGCGGGGGGAGAAAAACACATTTATCATGTCAGAGATGGCTCATATCATCCCTGACCCTGAGCGCCAGACGACGCCGTTGATATCGGAGCCGCCTATTGAATAATGCTCAACGCCATCCCCTGCTTAGGAAATAGAGACGTATGGTAAATCAGTACGATTGAGGGCTTCCAGGACCACAGCGGGTTTTTTTTTTGTGCGTGTTTTCACTCTGAATTTTGGCAAAATACGGATGAAATCGGGGTCTTTAAACTCAATGAGACATTGGTCATTTGAGTTTCTCCACACACACTGAATTCTAACTTTGCAGAGTCAACTTAAAGGAATGTATTTTCATTTCTTCGGGATGTTTGTTTGAGTGTGTATGGGGTAAAATGATGCTACTCTATGTACATTTTCTCCCCAATTCACTTATCATCTTGAGCAAATGAATAGTTGGAAAAGAAAAACACTGTACCTGTGAGAGTGTGCAGTGTGTTGTGGCTCAGCTTTTCCAGACATCAGGCCACTCTTGCATGGGGAAGATGTCAGAAGTCTATCCGGACAGGGATTAGAATTACAGTAAAATATTAGCCGTGCTCCTCTGTTATTTTACTCCTTGCTCGAGATGTTTTATTATCCATTGCCAAATTTCAGACGGTGCCACATAGTGCAACATATATGGATGCAAACTATACTACACGCAAGTCACTTACGATACAAATAGCACTTAATAGTTCAACATGGCATCCAAAAAGTGCAAGAAAATATGGCTTTAGACCAGAGAGGAAATTCTGATGGGCTTTAAGCTCTGCCTCTGTCTCATTGAAATTGAGAAATCGTCTTTGGCAGGAACTAACACAACTGAAGTCCAAATCATCTGCAAATGAGTTGAAACCCAGAGAACAAGAGTTATCAGACCACCTAATGAGTGCTAAAACACACTATGTATTTCGTGCCAATGAATGCTCGGGACAAGGGGGAAAATCACCCTGAAGAAAATAATACCATCTGCTGATAGTCTGCTGACGCATTTAAGGCATCTTGGCCATCATCAGGGTGCGTCAAAACAAAATGTTACGCTGTCCAGCGAGCGTCTGCTTTCTATAGCATGAGTGTGAACATTTTTTTCGAGAAGATCAGAAAATGAATAGGGAAAAAAAACTGTGTAAAAATGTGGGGTAGAAATTGCAGTGATTCAAAGGTCTGTAATCGTATTTCTTCATTAAAGTTGCACTTCACACCTTGGAGGCTCAAATGGCAGGACTTGGCAGTAGAAACAGAATTTAACACATTCTAAACAGTTTCGTACTCCGAGCAGTTGCTGCCATTTGCATTTGTAGGGTACCTGACACCAGAATCTCAGTAAGGACGGGTGGGATGCTCTTCTCTTGTTGCACTTCATAATTGAGGCTGATTAGATGGGTGTCTTTTAACATAAAAAAACATCTTGCCTCGTGCAGCTTTAAGGCCTGGAAAAGTCATGGCACTCAATGTGAAGATCCTGGAGGAGATTTTGTTATTTAGGTCCTTACTTACACACATTGACCACACACACACACACACAGCACACCAGACTGTTTGGTCCATTTGAATGAATAAAAACCTTGCACCTGCAAGATTTAAAAGTGGACTTGATCTGAACCAATCAGGGTTCAGTGTATAGGAATCTGGGCCATTTTCCAGAGCTCTTGTTTCCAGGCAGAAGAGAAGCCGATATATCCATCGAGGCTCCATTGTCTTGTTGCAGTAGAAAGTATGCCAGGTACTAAAGCAGAGGACCCACAGGACTTTGGTACTCATGTGTTGCTCCTGTCATGAAATAGATACAAAAAAGCATGCATGAAAATACACTCCAATACACACAAGTGCACTCATATACTATCACACATGTAGGGACAAATACTGCACACACACACACACACTGGCTGTAGGCTACATTTAGACAAATATTCTTGCTGTCATAGAAGCATTGCATTATACACACACACACCACACTTGTTTTTGCACTGCGAAACAGCAAGTGTGTGTATGTGAGGGAGGAGAAAGAGGGGAAAAAGAGATATAGGGAGATAGAAAATCACATTAAACACATATGTGTGTGTATGTGTGTGTGTGTGTGTGTGTGAGAGAGAGAGAGAGAGAGAGAGAGATGAGACATTCACAGCATAAACACCCCACTCTTGATATTGCAGTGTGAGACAGTGTGTGTGTGTGTGAGAGAGAAAGTCACAGGATACACACACCACCTGTCTTGTGCAGAGACAGAGAGAGAGAGAAAGAGAGTGAAAGAGTATGAGTGAGAGAGCAAGACTGTGTGTGTGCGTGTGTGTGTGAGAGAGAGAGAGATAAATATATACAGAGAGATAATGGTAGATCAAAAGTGAATTGTGTGTGAGTGTGTATTTGTGAGACAAAGAGAGAGAGTGTGTGACTTCCTGCGGGATGAATGCTTTGTCATTCTACTCCACACAGAGCAATAAGTAGAGATCAGCTCACTACAGTCTGCCTGGTTGGTAGTACAAAACCCTCCCTGAGGGCACGGGATGGTACAAATTTGGCATGGAGAGATAAATGGAAAGTATGCTCTCTCTCTCTCTCTCTCTCTCTCTCTCTCTCTCATAAAGCAGTGTGATTGCCCATAGCATCACCATCTGCCAGCTAGTACGAGGTGAAGCACTAAGCACTCCAATGGGATGAATGACTGATAGGAGCATGAGGGCTGTTTGTGTGCATGTGTGTGTGTGTGTGTGTGTGTGTGTATGGGGGGAGAATACAAGAGCACAGACACACATGCACACACACACACACACACCCATCCTCATTGTCAAGCCCGGTGTAAACAGCCTTATCAGTCTTATCATTGCTGCTATGACAGGCTCTCTGAGACAGACAGACAGACAGACAGACAGACACCCAGTGGGTAAGTCAGACTGCAATACAGTCGGTCAGAAAGACAGTCAGATAGAGGGTAGGTCACACAGTAATACATACAGTAATACAATTAGACAGTCACTCAGTCTGAAAGCCAGTGGGTAAGTCAGAGAGATAGGTGTCCTCCCATGGGCATCTCCAGAGGTAGTAGACAGTCACACAGCCAGTAAATTAGTCAGACAGCCAGTGGGTAGGTCAGAAAGACAGACATCCTAGCCCCCAGGCAGATAGTAAGTCAGCTAGTCAGCTAGTAAGTCATACAGACAGACAGTGAGGCAGTATATCAGTTAGTCAGACAGCCAGTGGGTAAGTCAGTCAGTCGGGAAACCAGTGGCTAAGTCAGATAGACAGGTATCCTAACTTCCAGGAGGCTCCAGAGGTAAGACAGTTAGTCAAACAGTCAGACAGTCAGACAGTCAGATAGTAAGTCAGACAGCCAGACAGGCAGTCAGTCAGATAGTAAGTCAGACAGACGGGTATCCTCTCCCCAGGGTGCTCCAGAGGTAAGCGATGGGGGGGCTCCAGGGAGCAGGGGGGCTGTGGGAGAGGCAGCAGCCAGGAGATAAGTCTGTCACGTGGGGCTGCTGTTGTGTAATTCCCCCTCTAATACAGCCAGGCGCTGGTTCTCAGCTCAGCTCTGATCTGCACAACCTCTCCTCAGACTGTCACAACCCAGCCCTGCCATGGCTCTGAGCAGACTTACACACACAGAGAGGAAGGTGCTTAAGCATTTGCATGTGTGTGTATGTGTGAGAGAGAGAGAGAGCGAGCGAGCGAGCGAGCAAGCTCTGAGCCATGTGTGTCATTTTGGATGAGCAGCTCAGGCAGGCTGAGGCTAAAACCAGACAAGTTGCTAGAGGGAGAGAAGATCAAGGTACACCGAGTGTTGCTCAGATCTGTGCGCATACAATATTTACATCTGCGTGTCCAGTGTGTCTGCCTGCAGTGTGTCTGTCTTTATGTGAAGACACACACACACTATCTTTCTGTCTGCAACGCAAAAACTAGATCTAGATCCTGTGACTAATTTTCTTTTCTATGTGTCAAAAACTCTAAATAAAGTCTCTTGCATTAGCTTGTCAAGGTTGTCGGTGATGATCCGGAAAGGTAAAATATATATATGATGTCATTGACGTTTCTGTAGTTTCCCTGGTTGAAGCCAAGTACATCTCGTAGTCTCAAAAATGTCAGCACTGCCTCAGTGTCCCCGTTGCTATACTGTTTTGGAAGCAGCAAGTGATGTTTCATCTGATCTAGTGATGATGACATTGTAAGTGGAAGTCAATATTATTTAGTTCTTGGTCAGTAAAGTGACACACCATCAACCTCTCTAAATCGCTGGACTGTGGGATCACTGTTTTTGGGGCAGAGAACAAAAAGTAGGGACTGATCTGTTGGCATATGACAGCTGTGGTATTGAGGTCTCTCAATGCAGGTCTGATGAACTGTCACCCGATCCTGCCTTTGTCTCTGAGATCAATATGTTTTGGGACATTTTCTCCTCTTAGCTAGAAACGTAGGTAAAGTTATATCTTTGTCCTGAGGTTTGTTCATCGTCAATATTTGTATTATGATGATTCTAATTTTAGTATTGTGGTCAGTACCTGGTCATTTAGACATTCTTTCCCAGCAACCTAAAAGACAAAGAGTGCATGTTTTCAGTGAACAGAGGGCATTGCCGACATGATGAATTTTAGTTTCAATATCTTCAAGCCGATTATGGCAGTTTATGTTGCGATGATGGCTCGTGATTACTCTGTCCCTAGGGCTTTGAGAATTCCGGCAGTGAGGAGAGTGAGGGGGGAAATCGAGTGTCAGATAAAGATGAGTACGAAGGAGACTGGCAAGGAGGAGGGATGAATGGAAAGAATTGCGATAAAGCAGGAGCGATTGAGGGAGAGAGCGGTGAGGAGAATAAAATGAGTGCGAGCTGGAGAGGGAGGAGAGCGTTTAGAGGACGGGGAGGAAGAGGACAGGGCCGGGGCAGCACCTGAGAGTCCAAGTGCTACCATTCACCCCTGCATCAGTAGTCCTGGTCCCCAAACTACACTGGGGGATGTGCTAGGCTTGTTCTTGAAGCGGGTTAGTGCTTGCGTCTTTACTGATGGGGTCTTTTACATCAATTTGTCTGCTCTGAATTCCTCTCCTTCATGGTTTGAAAACCTGCAAGGAGGAGAGGAGAGCATTTATTGGCATCCCGGTGCTGGTCGACTGATGAGACAGATAAGACGCCTCGCAACCTTTGAGCAGCTCTGCAAATACATGCATTTATTGCGATGCATCATCCGTCGATCCATCTGACAAGCTGCACAAAGTTAGGCCTTTCCTCCAGGTTTCCTTCCAACCTTCCCAAACTTTATATCTTTATATGGCTCTCTGTTGATGAGGCCATGATTAAGTTTGATGGGAGATTGTTGTGGAAGTGGTACGTGCCTAAAAGGCCAGTGAAATGGGGTATCAAACTGTGGTGCCTTTGTGATAGTGCCAGTGGATGTTGCCTGGCATTCAGTCGTTATGCAGGGACAGATGAAGCGGAGGAACAGGCTGAGCTTGGCTTAGGCCACTCAGTAGTCATGAATCCAATGAAAGGCTATCTGTTGTAATATCGCCACCTTCAGGGTGAGAGGAGAGAGTGTCAAATGATCAACTGATGGGGTAATGTTTTGCTGATGGAAGGACAAACCGGATGTGTGTCTGAAGCCTGGAACTAACTTCAGGCAGAGCAACCTCACTACTGCCCCTGAGTTGGTCTTCAACTATAATGCCAAGATTAAGGGGCGGGGGTCGACCACCTTGATCAGCTTAGGAGCTACTATAATGCGGGTCACACAGGCAGGAAGTGGTGGAAATATGTTTTCTGAGGGGATGTTAAACATTATGCCTATACTGAGTGGGTGAACCTGCAGAGGCCATTTGCCCTGCAACATGAAGCCGCTCTCCCTCGAGGCATTTAAGCTCAAGTTGGTTCGTGCCCTGTGTGATGGCTACTGTGGAAGGAAGCCGTGGGGGGGCTTCCTGTAAGAAACCTTGAATCAAGGCATTCTCAAGTTGGTTGGATGCAAGAGAGGGTGTGTGGCATGTGGGAGAAATGGCTGCAGGTCTCTGCAAAGCGGGACCATGGTTTCAGGAGTTTCATGGCATGCTTTGTACCTGTGTAACTGAATAGTCTTGACGTGTGTGTAGAGTGACTAACACTATGATTTAATCATTTTCTCTTGATAGGTGTTCTAATAAAAGCTCTTTAACATTTAGTCAATTAGCAACACTTTAATCAACAATTTAATCGCCTGTTAGTGGTGTTGGTTTGGTGTGTCAATTTATTGTGATTTGTAATGTCAAGATTTGTTCATTTCTAGCTTGATTTCTTATGTGTTTTTCAAGTTCAATAAAGGCTAATGAAAAAAACATGATTTATAGTAAAAGCATAATAGTATAACTAGTATAATAGTATAATTTTTTGGTTTGTTTTACGTCTCTGATTGCACGTAGCCTGAGAAAATATACATGAATGGCCCTGCCTTATAGTTGGTAATATGCAGCACCATTCTAGGATTCTACTGTTAACAAGTCCTCTTGTTGGCTGTTGGGGAGCCCCTCTATATAAGATGGTTGTGCACAACACTTTCTGCAATGTGCAACTGTGGCATGTGCTCTTCAGGCCTCCAGAGTCCCAAGACTGTGTCTCGTCCACCAGGCAGTACGGTAGAAGTCACACAAGCATGAGCAGGAAGGAGCTCTGTGATTTTCTAACTGTAGTTCCAACTGCACTGTACTACCACAACACTTCGGTGTTAACAGGTGGAGTTTTTGAAGCTACATAGTTTCACCCACTCCAGTCTTGCAGACCCCCCCCCCATAAGGTTCTTTATTTATCCATGGAAAGCCAACTGAGCACCGTGCTATTTCCCAGCAGCACCCTGCTTCACATGCATACAGTAACACACATTCAATAAGATAAGTAATAAGGAAAACACCAATCAACAAAATGGACCCAGAAGTGCAAGGCACATCGCCAGAAGTAGAACCTGTCACAATATGAGTATTAATGTGTTTTAGGGCGGATTTTCCCTTTACGTTTTTCATTTTATTACATTTTTAATAAGTAAGTGGCTTGCTGTGTGTGCTGTGTGTTTGTTTGGCAGCGAAGGTATGTATATGGGAGATGCAGCTTGTATGTGTTTGTATTGCTCCCATGTTCCTGGTTATTAATATGTCCTGCATTAATAATCGTCTCTGACCGTATTTAATGTTACATAGCTCCCTCTGGTCTAGAGATATTACAACTGGCCAGGTCATCTATCTTCCTTTCTCTCTATCTCCCTCTCTCTCTTTCTCTCGCACACACATGGAGACACACACACATATGCGCACACAAACATATACATTGCGATCCCACTGGTCATTTAATCATACACATATCATACAGCTGTCTTGTGCGCGCGCACACACACACACGCACACGGACACAAATAGACAGGAAGGTCCACCATGGGACGAGTTTGTTGAAATTTCCACAATTTGAAAAATCTTTACGCCCACTCATAACACGATTGATAACATGAAGGTAAAATGAATATTACTGTCTGCCATCGCTATCTCAGGACATTTGCTCACATAGTTGTAATGTGCATTTTTTAATTATTTAGTGAATGAGTGTTTGATTCAGTGTTGAACCCTTTTGGGAAGAACAATTGTTTGTTAAAATCAATATCTTTTTTTCAGCTCAGACAAAAAAATGCAAGGCATGAGTTTCTAACCAGCAGGGGTAGAAAGAGTACTAAAATACCCTGTTCAAGTAGAAGTACTTGTTGAATTTTTACTAAAGTAGAAGTAGAACTTTTGGTACAAAAATATACTTGAGTAAATCTAAATGTAGCTCAGTCAACACACACTCAGGTACTGAGGTTCTTTTGCTATCAGCTATCCAACAAGCTAGCAAGCAATTAGCTAAACAACATTTTCTCATTGTATGTGCCCCACAGCCAAATTATGTAGGTATGTTCCTCATGCTCACTGTCACTGTTGGTCATTTTTCACACCTTTCCTGCCAGATGAACATTATCATAAATTCAACATTACCTGTAAATTAAATTAAATACTACACAAAATTAAATAAATAAAGAAGAAGTGTTACAGACGTAGATGAAGGTCTCTATCCTATAATCAGACAAGGAAATAAGCAGTGAAAGCTGAGGGAAAGCTAAAGTCTGTGTGTTCTACTAATCAGTCTGAGTGCAGTGCTTCTAAAATATCACCAAGAAAAATAAGATTAATAAGAATAAGATCCAGAGATCTACAAGCCTCCATTGCTGCATCTGATGTCATTGTGCATCCATCCGTAAGAAGAACTCTGAATAGAAATGGTATTCACGAATGCCCCTGCCTTATATTTGGTACCATATTGAAGAGATATTTGTGCACTTTAAAATGAAAACTTCTAATTGTTGTCTATGTCTATTTTACCTTGGAAATAAAATGCCGCACATCATCAGCTGTATAAAGCATCTGACAAAGTGTGCATCAAGTGTCACGCCTTTTCATATTATGTTTTGTTTTGTTACAGCACTGTATAACACACTGTATACTGACTCATGCATGTGAGAGAAACAGGAGATGAGGGCAAACGGAGAGACCAGGAGAGGCGCATGAAGAGAGAGATGAATTTACGATATAAAGATTAGCTTTGACAAACAGATAGAAAGAAAGAAACTGATTTACAGGCAGACAGACATGGAGATAGTTAACCTTTATCAGGGAAAGTCGACTGAGCTCTGTGCTCTTTTCTAGCAAAGATATCACAGTCCTCTACTGTCGGCCACTGATCAGCCCTACTGGAGCAGTTGAGGACTAGGTGCCTTGCTCAAGGGCAACAACTCAACTCAGCAGTCGTCATTGAGGGATGGAAGAGCGTTACTCATTCACTTTCCCAGCCCGTCCAGGGATTCAAACCAGCAACCTTCCAATGAAAAGACTGCTTGTGTAACCTCCAGGCTACCACCATCCCCCACAGTCAGACAAGAGAGAAATAGAAAAAAACCCAAACAAAACAAGTAGCCAGAGCTTCCACAACAAGTGGTATTGCATCGCATGGCATCAGATAGCCATTTCCTCTCCCATCAGCCTCCGCTACTCTGAGGGGGAAGAGTTGATTTAAATCCCACATCACCTTCCATTGTCTAGTCCATCACTAACACTTAAGACTGCATCCCTTTCCCCCCATGCCCTGCCCCATCCTCTCTCTGCTCTCACCACTAGCTTGTCCTCTTATCTAGCAATGATGAGCCTCTTTTCAGCCCCTCGTACTGATGCAACGAGGCGCACACACACACACCATGCAAACGCATGTGCTCAGGAAAATCAAAAGCTCCAATGCAGCAGACACGTCCACCAGCGTGCAAACATACGCAAACGGGTCATATTGATGCCAATTAGCAGTATGTGTCAGCTTCAAAAAGGTCTGACAATCACAAGTTTTACATGTTAGTTTTCAAAGCTACATGTAAATGGAAGAAATGGAAAAAAAATAATATAGTTTGACACGTCATCTTTCACTCTTTTTCCTCCATCCAGATGAGTTCATGTTTGGAGAAAGCCAAATGATGCCTTCACCCCACAGTGTCTCTTCCCAAATATTCACCATGGCGGTGGCTCTGTAATGGTCTGGGTCATTATCTGCTGGGAGTGATTAGGTCTGATGATTGCCATAAGTGGCCATTTTACTGGACCAGGAGCACCCTAGGGTGCAAACGTTGTTCCCTCATGATGTTCCCACATTGATGCTAATGCCCCAAAAGATGCTCAAACCCCATAGACCAGGATGAAGTAAAGCTCTGTCCACGTCCTCCCCAATCGCCAGACCTAAACACTGAAGCTTTTACAGGAAGTAGATTTCCAGCTCCTTCATTCCTCAAAGAACTGGGGGCTGGAGACCCCACTCCTTAATAGCTACTTGTTATATATTATGATATATTTATTGTTAGGTGCTGCTGTTATTTTGTCCACTCCGTGGACAAACATACTCCCGCAAAAAACATGCATACTCATGCACCGGAACTTGCAAAACATTCCCCTGCTGCAGACGGATGAAAGTTTACCGCTTTCCCTCACGCTGAACAGCCCAAGAGCCGTGGTCTTTCTCAGCGCCGGGTCATTATGTTCACATCCTTATAGCATTTGCATATAGACAGTCTCCACAAATACCTGTAGTCACAACAGCACGCTCTCCTCAATTTGCTACTATATTGGAGTACACACACACACACACAGGCACCCGGCGGCACAAACAAACACAGCTACGGGCGCGCACACACACACACCGAGCAAGACTATGAGAGACTGTGATTTGTTTTTGACCTCCAAAACTTCCAGCGTTTTCCCTACTTCTTTTTCATAAAAATGAGTCCGATCACACACAGATACAGGAAAAGAAGTACCCAAACACACACACACACACACACACACAGTGCTGTGATCACACAGGGCCCGGATAAAGTGAGTGGGAATTACCCAGAGGACCTTGCCAGAAACCTTGGGCTGACACCAATGCCCTATGCTGCCTCCGTAAGTGTGTGTTTGTGTGGATCAGCGTGTGTGTGTGTGTCTACATGTGTGTCCTTTGAAATGTAATAGTGCATTTCAAAATCTGCTACACAAAGCACATTCTAAAACTATGGCTTGTCCATTTAAGCAAACGCTTGACTGGGTACCTACAGGTCAGGAAAGCTTTTTAAAATACATTGCTGCTCTCTCT
>OOFE01016817.1:0-23475 GCA_900323365.1 Monocentris japonica
GTGCTTTACACCACTGCATCCGACGCTTTGCATTGCACTTGGTGATGTAAGGCTTGGGTGCAGCTGCTCGGCCATGGAAACCCATTTCATGAAGCTCTCTACGCACTGGTCTTGAGCTAATCTGAAGGCCACACGAAGTTTGGAGGTCTGTAGCTATTGACTCTACAGAAAGTTGGCGATTTCTGCGCACTGTGCGCCTCAGCATCCGCTGACCCCGCTCTGTGATTTTACGTGGCCTACCACTTCGTGGCTGAGTTGCTGTTGTTCCCAATTGCTTCCACTTTGTTATAATACCACTAACAGTTGACCGTGGAATATTTAGTATCGAGGAAATTTCACGAAGGGACTTATTACACAGGTGGCAACCTATCACGGTACCACGCTTGAATTCACTGAGCTCCTGAGAGCGACCCATTCTTTCACAAATGTTTGTAGAAGCAGTCTGCATGCCTAGGTGCTTGATTTTATACACCTGTGGCCATGGAAGTGATTGGAACACCTGAATTCAATTATTTGGAGGGGTGTCCCAATACTTTTGGCAATATAGTGTATCTTAAGAAATCAAATTACTCATCTGGGACTAAAAACTGGAGTCTTAAGAACTCTTGGAGGGTTAGTATTAAATTAAATGACAAATATATATTTCTTCATGTAAAGTATTGAATGAAAACCTGTTTTTATGTATAGCTTGATCTGTTTTTTTTCACAGGCAAACAACAAAGCTGCAAAGTCACAGCAGGTCCCATTGAGTACCTTTTACGTGGATGAAATCAGTGGTCAAGTGCAGCCAATGTTGGATGTCAGTCTTTGGCATGGATGGTCAAAATTGGAGGTAAAACAAATTTATAAAAGGGTTATGTTGTTTTTAGAATGTAATTCCACTCACCTTAACTATTAAAACATACCCATGGTCTGTGACTGTCCAGTCAATATTTGTGAACACAAAGTCTCTTCAAAAGCCTGAAACCACAGAACTAAGACTCAAACCTACACTGTCGTCAAGATGTAAAATATGGATCTTCTCCCTACAGAATGAATTGAGGAAAATTGTAAGAGTGGCTTTGGGAGAATTTTCTAATAATAGCACTACAGTGCGGTGAAGAAGTATTAGCCCCATGTTTGATTTTCTACAAAAAAGAAACTCACATTTAGTGCTTCTCTCATTTGTTTGGAAGGAAGGTTTTTTTGTAAAAGTAATCACCTCCCCTCAGGTTTTTTCTCACCTTGTGTGGGAAAACAAAAACATAGCCAAATGCTCTACTAAACTAGGACTACACCCACACAGACAGTCGGGTCAAAAATAAACATTACTACAGATAATACTGCTAGATAATACTGCTAATTGAATTAGGAGGGCAGGACTGCTATTGGTGTCACCGCAGTGGAGCGCACACTGCTTTTACAAGGCAGGAAAACAGGTGATTTCATTGGTTGAAGCCAGGCCCACCACACCTACTGACAATGTATTCCTCCTAGTCCAACCCTGTTTCCAACTGCGGCATAGGCGCGACATGCCCCTCTGGTCATGAAATCTGCGTATAAAAACTCAAACACTATGCTTCAGCAAACAGTCTCCTATGCATTGGCTGACAGATTCATCACAGATTTAAGTCTTAGTTCTGTGGTTTCTAGCTTTGGGAGAGAGTTATATATTATTGAAACGCCCTAGACTAAAGGAATAAGACGTTAATTGCAAGTCAGTTTACTCAGTGCAGAAATTATTTCCTGGTAAATGATTTGTGTTTTCTTAAAGGATGAGGAGCACACACCAGCCATCTTCTGCCGCTACCCATTTCTGTTGAATCTGTGTTGCAAGGTGGCAGTCTTTAACGTCAATGCATTCATGTTAAAGGTATATTTTAAACAAAAATAAATAATTTATAAAAATGATTAATAAAGTTTACTACTTACATACTACTGCATAGCCTACTGTAACGTATGATATACCAATGATATAACATGCACCAAAATATTTATCTTAATATGAACATCAACTTGGATGAATATCTCAAAAACGTGACTTTCTGAAATGTGTTGGAAGAAGCAAACTTCACTAAACTTAAATGTAACCAATTAAGTAGTTAGCTATTTATCAGTATTAAGGTATTTGTAAGGTGAAATTGGAATTTATTTATCACACCAAACATGCAGGCAAAGACCATGGTTGCCAAATGATGTAACCTCAACTCATAGGATATATTGCCTGTACACATTTTATTGCATTGTGTATTGTTTTGAAATTGCTTGATTGCTGAATATGGGCCATTGTTTGTAATTACAGCAGTCACACCATCTCATTCATGAATTTTCTTTGATGTGGCCGGGCCAAATGTTGGCAGATGTCCCAGACTTCCCCCCTGCCCCGGTCTTCCAGCTGAAGCTCAGGCGAACACACCTTGTGGAGGATACCTTCAGACATCTAGCAGCAGCTGACCACTGTGCCTTCCAGAGGGAACTCGTGGTGAATATATCATCTAAACTTTGAAAGCTTTAGTGTTTTCTAGCTAAATTTGATAGTTGGGTTTTTGAATTTAACAACCTATGTTTAAGTCGTCTGACTGGTTCCCAGGCTAATGAAACATTTTCTTCCTGGGAGGGTGAAAATATTCATGACAGTAAATATAAAAGGTAAAATTGGAGAAAACTGCAGGACAGTGATGATTTGTCACCAGGAATCATGCCAGTACCAAGTAGAACATGTATTTGATGTACTGTAGTAGTAGTCTTTTTCTGTGTCCCGTGGGCAGGGTCAGTGGGCTTGGTGGGGTCTCTCGAACTACTAGGCCACCCTGCTGCACCTTAACAGAAAGGTATTCATCTATCTTCTCTAGGTGAAGTTTGTGGAGGACATGAAGCTGACTATCGTCAACAGAAGGGACTTCTTTGTCCATGTGTTCGATAAGCTGATGGCTCCAGAGTCTGAGATGTTCATGTACAATGAGAGCCAGACCCTAGCCTGGTTCCCTGCTAGGGTAAGACCGGTTGTAGCGCTTAAAGAGAAAACCACTCCATTTAAGAATTTGTATTTACTATTCCTTTGGCCAAATGTAGTCCAATCAGTATTTGCAGACAGAAACAAATCCCTCTCCAAGCAAAAAACCAGAGAAACAATACTCTGATCAACTGTGATATGTGCACTAAAACTGAATATATTGTCCAAGGAATTGGAATAACATAAAACGCTGAAATTTATTTTGATTTCCCTTTAATTCACATTTGCTTTAGCTTGATGTCATAGAGCCCCTCTGCAGCCATTTTTGTTTTGCTCCCTTTCTCAAACAAACTGGGAGTACAAAATTCCAGTAAAAGCAACCCATACATTTCACCTGATCATCCTATGAAAACAGAGACAACTAGTGAATGTTACTAAATCCTAATCATCATGTCCTATCGCCAAACCAACAGCCCAGAGTAGAGGAGAGGTCCTACTTCCTGTTCGGGGTTCTGTGTGGCATGGCTCTCTACAACCACCACATCATCCACCTGCCCTTCCCATTGGCTCTCTTCAAGAAGCTGGTCAACGTCAAACCCTCATTGGATGACATGAAGGAGTTTGAACCTGTAATGGGAGAGTAAGGATGGATTTACAGAGGCACCAAAGATCTGTTTTTGAATCTTTGTTTCTCTTTTACACGGCAATCTAAGCAGGGAAATCACATTTAGACAGAAATTAAATGATACCACAAAATGGTCTTTTCCCATATACATAGTGTGCAATTCTTCAATGCAAATCTTCAATGCTTACTATCCCCTCAGGAGTCTGCGGTACATCTTGGAGGAATACATTTCTGATGTTGTTGAAAACATGAACCTGACTTTCAAGGTATGTTTGCTGACCTATTCATAATCACAGAATGCACAATTGCTGGTGTTATTTCCTACACTTCTCTGCTGCCTGCCATTTTTGTGTGTCAATGCAATGGCTTTTAAATCTAATCACTGTCCACTGTAGGTGACCTGGGATGGCAGAGACGTGGAACTTGATCCAGAAGAAAAAGAAAAACCTGTCACAAGTTCAAACAAGTATGTTTATAAAGAATCTGGCTGAGTGCAACGTCATGGATTGGAATCTGGCACACAAGCCTCTTAGCAGGAAAGAAATGATGTGAGATGTGGAATAATTGAGATCAGAATAGGAAGAATATAACTGTCGTAGGGTTTGCTTCAACAAGTTCAGCGTACCTTCGTTGCCATACGAAGGTTGAAACTACTTGTATAAATGTCTCTCTCTGACTCTCTTTATAGGACAGAGTTTGTCAGTGCCTTTGTCAACTACGTCTTCAACAAATCGGGGGAGAGAGTGTTTGAAGAATTCAGGAGAGGGTTCTTCAAGGTGTGCGACATCGACGTGGTGGAGTTCTTCCAGCCAGAGGAGTTGCAAGGAGTGGTGGTGGGCCAAGAAAACTACGACTGGGATGCGTTTAAGCAGGTTTGCTGAGTGCACAAGCATAGATGCACGGAGATATTCACGAACAGGGCATTGAAATGCATATAAATATGACTTCTCACTCTGATTTTCCATCTAGAACACGGTGTATGACGGAGTGTACCACGCCATGCATCCTAACATTGTTAATTTCTGGGAGGTGTTCGGGGAACTGACAGCAGATCAAAAGAAAGCTTTCCTTTGTAAGTATGGTGCACGATTACACCTAGGATTGAATCATTCACATGTAACGGAGAATACTTCCTTTGTGTCGGCCATGGGCAGCTGACATTTCAAAACTAACACTGTAAAAGTGATATTTCAGTTTAGTAGAACAATTTCACTTTTTAGTCTAGATACAGCTCATGAACTATCACCCAGCCACCCCAACGAACTGTAGCATCAAGGAGTTTTCCTCGCAAGATCAGTTTCAGACTCTTGCAATCAATAATTGCAGCACACAAAATTACCTCTTCAAAATCCAAGCATGTAAAAAATAAGAATAAATAATAACCGTAAGTGTATATATACTACAATCATTTTCCAGTGGGTTTTTAAAACAAGCATAATCCCTTCTTATTGCTTGTTCCCAGTGTTCCTTACAGGTTGTGACCGTGTACCCATCCTGGGTATGGACAAGATCCAGATGAGAGTCGCTGTCCTGCACAACTCCACTGAATTTCATTTCCCAGAATCCCTCACCTGTCATTTTCTGTTATTGCTACCCATCTACAAGAGATACCCAGCCAAGAGGACCCTCCAAAACAGGCTCATAGAGGCTATTAATCACAACAGAGGCTTCTGGAAGGAGTAATACTGAAAGGGTTTAGCTCTACCAGGTTAGGTGGGGAAGGTTCAAAACATACTCCAATACTAATCAGTAACACCAGCCCATTTAGATTTCTTACCTTTGGGCTATTTTTGTCTCCATATTCTGCAGAATATTATTATATACTATTTTGTTTTAATCATTTTAGTGACTACTATGTTTTCGTTGAGTAAATTAAGCCTCAACTTGGGCTGAATGAATAAAGAAACTAGGCTGTAATAGAATGTATAGCTGTAATCCAGTCTTTGTTTTAAAAATGTAACACTGTTTGATGGCACTTTTACATCTTCAATGTTGAATTCTTAGTCCATGTGATTTCTTTTCACAACATTACATACCAGATGTTCATCTAGTTAAGTTTACAGTTATTTGCATGCATATAACTTTGACATAACTATAACAAAAGAAAGAGAAGAAGTCCTAATAACTTCTTAAAACACAAATACATACAGTATAGGGTCAAAGCATAGAATGGTCAGTTTTAGTATCACAGCCTGCACTTGAACTAAAGGTAAACTCTGGTTAGACCACAGTACATCCACCTCTGCTCTCCACTTTATTATACTGCCTGTCATGGTTACACTTCTTCGGTCTGCCAGCGTTACACAGCTATTAGGTAAACCCTTTGATACTACCTTGGCATGCTCAGCATCAAGTTCCTATTCCGTTCATGTTACGCAACCTTTAACGTTCAATAAATGTTATCTATGGAATAAAAAAGTATACAACATATTCTACTATGTGTATATGATTATTTTGTCACCTGTTATACCTCAACACTAAGAAATAAATATTCCTGTCTGCAGCACCCAGTCAAGTCTGGTTTCTAAAGGTGTGACCAAACGTTGCTGTAAAATGTTGCACAGATATAAAAATGTAACCTGTACTTAGGTTTTCATCTAATCGTCAATTTTAGGCCTAGAATCCCAAACTGAGTGCATTAGGTGTGTTGTTTATAAACAACATATTTGCTGTGCTTCTATCATGTCTGAAATAAACAGTGCACATAAAATGAAAAAAGAGCTCATACCAAACTAGCTCCATCAATCTGAGTTTATTGGCCGTTTGTAAACAGGAAAACAAGATCAGTGTCATGACAGAACATCTCCATGGCCTGAGTGGATATGTTGGAAGCCTTTAGCCTACTTTGAGAAGGGCTGGAATCAATTCACTTTGAGTCACTAATAGTGACTGCAGTTGAATTACTAGTGATAGACAATTTGCAATTCTTACCTAAAGAGGTACTGTACCTTTACCTTTGTACCTGTACCTCACCTCCATTTAGGTGACATTTTCTTCATCACACACACTTGTCACATTGTGAGGAAAAAGTTTCTGTCTTGGCACTTCAATATGCCTGTTAACATTCAGCATTAAAATTACCTTGCCATAAACTCAAAATGCTTTTAACCCTTCTCATGCTAGATGTTTCAGTATATGCATTTTGAAGAAAATGAAAATGACCTGAATTTTGAAAAGTATACTTTATGAAGTGACTGAAGTGAACGTGAACTGAACGCTACCCTGGTTAGAATGAGACTTTAAATAGACAGTTTGCTTCATAGTGACAATAGATGATTCATAAGCACATAACTGATGCATGACACAAAACAGCAGTTCAGTCATTTCAGTACTAAGTATCTCGTCTCAAGGAGGATATAAACAAGCTTCACAGACATCGCATCCCTTCCCTTTATTCCATCTGACTTTCAATATGAAAAGCAGAAAATAAATTATTCAGTCTAAAAACATCAAAATTAACTCAACATGTCATCACAAGGTCTATAACTTGGCATCGTGGCTTACACAGTTCATATTCAAGAGTTTTCAGGCAGCAAAGCTTTTACATTTAACAAAGCACATACAAAAGAATTTTTAACAGTCAAAATGTGGGCAACATGACACCCATACCTATAGACCAGTATCAAAACCGTTGTGTCCAATGAATGAAGACTCGTGAACTAAATAAGGTCTAGACAACGATGACAGAGCAGTTTCTTTCATACTATGTGGAAGTTCCACAACCATGAAACAAGTGTTGGGACCAGAAAGTGTTTCTACTCCAACTTCAAAGATGTAGGAAAGCATGATGAGTATGAACTGAACTGGACTACAAGTAACATAGAGTGATCCCATGTAGGGCCTAGTGAGTTGTTCACTGAGTTCTTTCTTTATGTGGTTTGGACGGCCTATGTGACCAATGGTTAGCGTGCTTTCCTCCTACAGGCTTGTGAGATATCAGACCCTAGCAACCTCCATAACAATACTTTTGCAATACACAAATATATGCACACAAATATGCCTAAAAAACAATTAACAAATAATTACACAGTATACAAAAGCAACTTCAAGCCAGCTGCAGTCGAGGCAACTGGCTTTAAGCCGTTACATAAAAAAATACATAGAGAAGGCCTCACTAATGACACTGGGCTGTGCTGTGAGAAAAGGCAGCAATGCTTCATCTTCTCTTACTCGTCTCCTAGTGAGTGTTCTTTCTCCGCGGATGGATGGACTGAGTCTTGTGGGTGAGTGTGTGCATCGTTGTGTGTGTTTGGGGGTGAGGGGATATTATCCAGACAATCATGGCCTTTGTGTGTTTCATCTAAGTCCAGTTTCTTTGATGTGTGTCTGTGTGTGTGTGTGTGTATGTATGTATGAGAGAGACAGAGAGTGTTTTAGGGGATGAGATGGCATTCAGACAACCATGGCTTGTGTTTTGTTCTTGTGTGGGTGTTCCAGGTCTTATCTGATGAGGTGGTAGGTAAGCCAGTACATGAAGATGGGCTGTGCTGCTGCTATAGACATGGTGAGGTACATCCTCAGCTGGTTTCTGGCTCCCCTCACCAGCCTGCCCTCTGCCGCTGCCTCAGATAACAGCTTCAGACGCAGAGTACGGATCTGGGGAAAGGTAAGCACACACACAGTACTGCTAGGGGTGTGGGAGACCTGAGTGATCAACAGATCGACAAACTGACCAACCAAACAACTAACCTACAATACACGTCTTAGAGACGGAGAGGATGCACAGCACATTCATGGACTGATGAAAGCAATCAATCAATAAATGAACTAGCTGACAAAAAACATTTGTAATGATTTAACTGTTTCTTCGCTCTGGCAGTATGAGTGTTGTTATAACGTGGGAGAGCACAACGCTAAATAGGCTGACCATTTTAGCTAACAATTATGAAACACAGGAAACACTTTTATTTCCTTCCACCAGAACACATTTTCAACAGTCCAGCTAAAACTCAGACTAGACTAAATAAACTCACTTTTACAGATCTGCTTTTTTGATTCTCCCTATAATTTCTGTCTTATTTTACTGATTTTCTTTCCCTGCCTGGTCTGTTTTAATGATTTTACCCATTTCATTTATTGCACAGTAATTTGCAACATTGCTTTTAAAAAAAATGCTACACAAATTAATTTCAACTCAAGTTTTCGTAGATGCTGCTACCCACCATAAAGACAAAGATGGCAGCACAGCACCACAGCAGAGAGAGGTAGTATGCTGGCTTCCCAAACAGCAGGCCTGCTACCACCCCTACGATCATCCTAGAGAAACACACACACACACACACACACACACACACACACTTAAGTTATGATAGCCTGCTGTACACCACACCAATTGGTCATCCAAATCTCCTGTTGTCTTGCTAAATTGGGAGAATGTGGGAGAAAGTGTCATTCATTCCCACTTGATATAAATAATAAATAATAAGAGTGAAATCAAGAGAAAACAAAAATAGAAACATGTGTGAGTGGCCTGTGTGGATTCTTCGTATCTTGGGAAAGCCAGGTCCATGTTTGTGAGGCCCATGGTGATAAAGGATGGAGGGTGTGGAAGAGAGGTAAAAATGTCAACACTCACGCAGACAGATACATACCCAACATATTTGTAGCCGGAGAAGGCCAGTAGGTCGATGGTGGTGAGGTCGGTGTTAACGGTGACTAGGTACAGGGACAGGAGGACTGCCAGCACCTCCATAACCAGCCACACGAATGCTGAGCTGGCCTGCACTCCCAGCAGCTCCGGAGAAAACCTGGGGGGTGTGGGAAATGTCATCGTCTATACATGTGTATACTGTATTCACCACAGATGAATAGGGGAAAAAAAAAATCCTTTAAATCCTTTTTATATATTCTTTTTGTATTATGACATTTATTTATTTTATTGACATTTCAAATTAGCCACTATTTCATACAAATGTGAATTTCCTTGGTGGATAAAGTCAATGTTGGTAATTCACAGATTTTTTTTGCCATTTCTTCATGTAAAATACCTCATAAAGTAGAAATAACAAAAGATATCAAAAAAAGCCTCTAAATTAAATTTTTGTTAAGAAGCAGCATGTCAAATTTAATTGCTGGTTAAGTTAGTTGAGTTAGAAAAAAGTGTTTTGTATACAAGGAATACTGTTAAAAGTATATATATACCAAAGCTAAAGCATTTGGTGTAGAGGGATGGAGTGAGAAAGACAACAACGGATAAAAGTACAGATGTAGACTACTGCTCGAAAACATAAAACATATAAAACCTAAAAAATTCCACTGTTCATAAAGCACAGATAGCATGTATGTGCCTGCCACCAGTATCAATTTGATAACGAGCCTATGGGTGTAAGTGTACCTGTTCTGTGTGCCCAGAGCCAGTCCAGCCACCAGTACGTATGTGATGAAGCCCATGGCTGGAATGTAGAGATCAGGAGCGTTCACATCGAAGCGTGGTGCCACAGGAGTGTCCTGCTGGTAACTCACCTCCCAATTCTACAACATACACAATCACACACTTTAATCTTGCTCAATCAAAGACAGGTAGTATTAAATGGGTAGAAGCCTGGATTATTTAACTATGGCTCGCAACCCAAAATGGATTCCTGAGGCCTCATTACAGAAACTTCCTAAGTCTGAAATCCTATCTTATCTCAGTTTAGGATGACATTTAGGATTTTTGGTATTGCAGAAACATGTTTCCTAACTGCATTTTTATGCTAGGATGGGAATTTAGCTATTACAGAACCGTCCTAACTGAAGAATTTCCAAAGTTAGGAATCCTACGTTAGGATGGCATAGACCCTGTCCTAAATTCAAAATAACTGCCAAAAATGGCAGCACCACAGTTGTTAGGTCTGTATGGCAATGACAATGAAGATGGGGAACAACATGAACATGAATGCCTCTGACTCATCGAAGCTAAAATTGAACGCCCGTCTTTTCTTGTCCATTATAGCAAGCTAGCTAGCCAGTGACAAGTGAAGTGAGACAGCCAGTGATATTACATTCTACTCAAGGATACAGGCAGTCTCTAAACAAAGATACAGGCATGACAGGACAAGTGCCGATTGAAGAATCGAGTCTACAGTTCTAGTTAGGATTTCTTAAGATAAGATACAAGGTCTGAGATAGGATAGGACACAGCCATGAGCTTCTGAAATAGGAAGACAGGATTTATCTTTGAAACTTAAGTTAAGATAGAACAAGAAGTTAGGAATTTTTTCTGTAATGAAGCCCCTGGTTGACGTCTCTTGGGTCCCAACATGAAAAGTAACATGTAAAACAATAACATGCTTGAATGAGTCTGAGTCTCTTGTTAGTGTTACAGACTATTACTTCAGGACTGCTGAGCAGAATATATTTATAAGCTATATGTAACAGCAATATGTGGTCTCAGGCAAAATTACCGTGTACATGTAGAGAAAGACTAAAAAGACTAAAAGTTTACACAGAGAAGAAGCAGGTCTACTTAGATCCATTGAAAGCTATCAGGCCGAAAGAGAAATTTCAACTCGCAAGGATTTGGGCAGAGCTAGAAACAGGCCTCGCTGTCTCAGACTGGACCACATGGGGAAAAACGAGCAGATCTAAAGAACGATTTCGATTTAGCAGGTCTAAGCAGGCTTACCTCGTGCATGTAAGGGAAAACTAGAAGGCCCAGCTTCTTTCCCACGTACACTGTGTCCACGGCAAAGTAGTACTTAAGCTTAGAAATTGGAATGAATCTGTCCAACTGAAACAAGAAATCACACACAGACATGTGCACACACACAGTCAGTCATTATTCTTCAGGCATGCAAACTGGTTAGGGGAGATTGTTTTTGAAAAATAAGCTACTAAATGCTCATTTCTGATGACTTTTAGGATTACTCTGGTGCTGGTCACAAGCTAACAGAATTACAAGATTGAGCAAAATAAAGTACAAAGTATAAATTTATTAAGTGCAAATGTACCTTTACATATGATATGCTCACATTTACAAAGAAAATGAACAAAGGGCAGGTACACAACTAATTACAATTATTTTCAAAAATGATTACTCTCTATATCCACTATGTGCCAGAAACCATGTTAAAATGTGAAAAGAAAAATTACAAATGTGAATATGAAAGAGTATCCTATGTTTTAGGTCTGGTGGGGGGAACAGGGCTAGAAGGGTCTGTCCTTTTTTTTTCTTCTTGACCTGGACCAGTGTCTCAAGGGCCCGCTTCTGCTGTTCAGCCTTGCTTTTTGCTCTCCTGAGCACTACCAGATGGTCGGCAGCCATATGTAGCTAACAGGATAGTTAACAATGTTAGCTTGCTAACAATTCTTGTTTCCTCCAATTTTATCTCTTACCTCAGGCTTTCTGACTGACTGACATTTTTTTCGTCTCAGGAATGCGCCTCCATTGTCTTTCTAAGAAGTCGCTTTGACTAGGCAGGCTCTCCCTTTTGAGGCCATTTTGTGAAGGACCTTTTGCATCCCTTCTGGTAGGCAGTCAGTTTGATACAAAAGGGGACACAAATTGATGCAAGCGAAAACACCCCACTGCCATTCTTTTGAGGGACCCATTCAACAGAAATAACTGTGAGTGAGCCTTACATTCTTGTCCACCATTTCCCTTCCCTGGGATGCCAGGGAGCTGCCGTATGCCATGGCCAGGTTGGACATGGGGTCTGACAGGAGGGACTGGCCGGAAAAGCCCCCTGCTTGAGGCCCTGCCAGCTGGTTCCTGCCAGAGATAAAGATAAAGAAGGAATCAATCAAAATTTTAGTCAGGCTCACTTCAGACATAAAAATGTATCCAGTGACTACCTACTAACTGAGATGAACATATAGTCACATTTGTTGTGAGTACATGACACTGGAAATGAAACACTGGTCCCTGATAGAATATTATTATTATTATAAAAAATAACTATTATTAGTAATAATAATAATGACAATAATAATAATAATAATAATGTTAGCTTGAGGTTTCCTTGACCTAGGGCCCAACAGATATAAGATTTCTCCACCTGTCAAAAGTCAGAACTATGATGAATCAAAATGCAGAATCTCCACAACTGTATGAAACATAGTGCATTGAACTGCTGTTCTAAAGTGTTGGTCCAAAAGTTGAGTACTTCTGCAAAGTCTGACTCAACCTTTTAACATTCAGCCTAGCCTGACTATCCTTCTGCCTGACTGGGTTCCAACCTGAAGCCTGTCTGTGTTCCAGGCTCAACTCCACTTGTATCCTCAAACAGCTGGCTGGCATCCGGGCCATCCGTAGAGCTATTCCTTAGACGCATCTTAGGGTCTGGACAGAACAGGGAAAAGGAGGATGGAGAGAGCAATAGATATGTCAAACAAAGGAGTAGGCCTGTGCAGAATCTCAAACCACCCCTTTAAACATTTTAGGTGATTCAGGATTCCTAGAGAAGATGAGATAGTAAAGCAAGCCAATGCTGAGCAGCCACAATTACAGTAAGCAAGAAGAGTGTGCATTAAGTGACATTTCACTTCATGAGAACATTTTAACTTTTTAGCGTATATGCCCATAGAAGTTAAAAAGCAGTCAACCTCTAACATTGGCTGCCCTGTGGATCTGCTGTCACCAGCCCTCAAAATTGATAATTACAGGCAAAATGTCTTGTTGAAGTATGACCCTGGACAGCATTACATGCATTAACACAGACACACAAACACACACAGACACACACACACACACACACAATAAGGTTAGAGACTTGGATAATGGTATTACTAAATTCAATCTGTACTTTGTTTAACCCTATTTGGGGTCATTTAGACTAGGCTTCTGAGATGAGAATGAGTAGTGGTGACTATGGGTCTCCAGAGTGGCCAATATTAGACAATTCATGAATTGTCTAATACATATAAAAGGTGCTAAAGTGACTAGTGGAGTGGCTAGTGGAGGCATCAAACTACAAGCCAAAGCCAAAATCCAGGCCATGTAGCCACTTAATACCAAATATTTTCAGCACTATATGCTGTATAAGGATCAACAATACTGTGTGTGTATGTAGTCTGTGTGCAGAGTTCTCTAGACCCATTTCCTGAGGGGAGAGTGATCACATTATCACACATTCACATTATCACAAGGGCACCATTGTGTCACCCTGAAAAGCCAAAGACAGCATCAATCTGGCCTTGTTCTTCGATCAGCCTTAATGTCAAGACAATTAAGACAGATATGACATTAAACCTAAAGGTATCATTCTTGAGATAAATCATAATTCCCAAAGTGGGTGTACGGCACAAGATTTCTTGAACCATAACCCCATAGTTGCCTGACCCAGCAAAAAACTCAAGCTTTGAGAAGGTTTATGTGCAATTTGAAGATGCCATGTGGCTAAGCATAGATGTAGGTGCTTGCTAAATGTTTCCTGTGTTAGAGACCAGAGCTCATATCAGCAGCTACAGCCATCTGAGGCTTCTCCACCTATAGAAGGGATTTCACTGAGTCAAAAACTAAATATAATGTCACACAAGTTGCTCGGCACGCCTGTTGGACACATAACCTAAGCACCACTGGCTGCTAGCTAATGTGAGATTTCAGCAGGCCATGAAACAAATTCAGAGACTAAAATAGGCTGACGATTTGTAATTATAAGTAAGTAATTATAAGCTGTAACACGCCAGCGTTAGCTTTCAACTACGCAGCAAAGTAAACACAGCACAACTGAACCAACATGTACATAACTGTGCATGTGAACAAATAGAAAGCTTAGTCATCGTTTACATTACCTTCGAAGTTAAGCAAATCCACAAATTAATTTTAAGGAGCCTCGGGGTGTAGCGTAGGGGATCCTTTACCGTTAGCCAGCTTAGCTTGATCGGGTAGCTAGCTAGTTAACGTTAGCTGACGTTTATTTTTAGTTGGCTACCAAGCTACGCTAGTTTACTAATTCTGACCTACTGCATAACGATATTCACATTAGACGTTTCGGTCTCTTTAACAACACTGTGAGTAGTTAGCTCAACCAACCAAAACTACTAACGTTAGCTAACGTTACCACTCAGCTACGTTTACGCTGGATGCTTGGCAACGTTAAAGTGAAGGATAGCACACTATGGCACAAAACATGATAATGCAGCCAGTAATGTTGAAGATTGTTTTGATCAATAATATCACGTACGTAACTTACGCTGCCTGAACCCACTTTGCGTTGCCGTGTAATCCATTTTGAATAACTTGATGCTACCTGTCAAATGACTTTACAGTTAATTTAGATCCAATTTTCGATGCAGCTTTAGTTGACACTGGCAAGCTAAAGAGGCAAGTTGGAGTCATTGATAAAATAAACGCGGAAGTTAATCCTTGTATTTCCGGTCTCCGCAAAAGATTCCATTAAGCGGTCATCCCTAGCCCGACTCCCTCCCTCTACTCAGGAGGCCTACATGATTCTCAGAGTATTAATATATTTTTTTATTGAGGTATATATATTGCACTTATTAAATAAATTAATCCCAAGATTGGCAATATTTCATAGATTCACAATTACATTTTTTCCATTTTTACATGGACTCTGATCTGAGGTCAGCACACTTCTCATGTGACTATTATTACAAAGACTTCTCTCCCACCAATTGACAGTGGGAATTCATTCTGTTAGAGGCCCATAAAAGGTGGCCTGATTAGAGATAAAGGTTTGTAGGAATACACTTTACACACTCTAAAATATTGCTTTTGAGAAATATCTTGAGAAATATATCTTTTATATGATATTTCATAGTATTGTTTGTGTCACTGTCACACTGACAACATTGCTGAGGGTGTGCAATCATCTTTTAAATTGAATGTATTCAGACAAATAAAACAAATACAATGAGGGAAATAAGCAATAGGAATAAGAGTGTCATATAAACGTATAGAACCCATTGCTTAAACCCATTTTCCAGATGATAATTTAGTTCCTTGTACCATATCTATTGTACTCTCTCTTACTTTCTGTTTCTCTTACCATCAAAACAAAATGCTTACAGTAAATAGTGGTTACAGGTACTTCGATGAAATATGTGACAGAACCTGAGTGGTGACGTTATTACAAAAAGGAAAGCTGCCAACTGAAGAGCAGTGATGTACAGAATGTTTGCCAGTTTCCATGCATCAGTCTACTTAGTAGTCAGTTGAGGAAGGTAGAATTCTTTTCAGGGTTTAGACTTTTGTGTGACCTCCAAATCTGCTCCTTAAAAACATGGCCTTCAGTGTTCAGGTGCAAAGTAAGTATCCAAGACTTCTAATTGAAAATCTAAAAAAAACCCACAAAATTTATTTCATTAATTTTAAGTCAATAACTTCATTTTGTCATTTTTGAGTGTAGATCTTGTGATTGTTAAAATAGAAATGCATTACTTAAAATTTTATTTCATTTATATGAAAAACATAAATTTTTCATTGATATATTTTACATAATTCACGGTATAGCAAGATCACTCCCAATCTTTCAGAGTTATGCCAAATGTGATCAATGTGCATGTGCATCATTCACGTGACTGATTAGAAGATTTTTTAATGCCATTTGTAAATATTTCTTTTCCTTATAAAAAAAGATATGTGTTATACACCTTACATAGAGCACTGCTTACCTAAATTTGCTTATTACTGACAAATAGTGAAGTCACTGATAAATAAAAGTGCTACTGTGTTATAGGCATACTCACTGCAACCAGCAAACTACTAAAAGTATTCATATTGTTTCATATTGTCTCGTAGATCTCCATCGAAACCAAGAAATTCGGATGGTACTGATAGGAAAGACAGGATCTGGGAAGAGTGCATCAGGAAACTCCATCCTAGGTCAACAGGTTTTTGAATCAGCCTCTTCGCCAAGCTCTGTCACATCAGAGTGTGCAAAGGCCAGAAGATTGGTGGCTGGACGCAGCATTGCTGTTATTGACACACCTGGAATATATGATACAAAGTACAGTGAAGAGGAGGTGTTCAGAAAGCTCAGAAAATGCATCTCTCTTTCTGCTCCTGGTCCCCATGTGTTCCTGATAGTGATCAAGTTGGATAGATTCACCAAAGAGGACATGAGAACAGTGGAACTCCTTCAGCTGGTGTTTGGTGACAAAGCTGCAGATTACTCCATGGTTCTCTTCACTAATGGTGAGCAGCTAGGAAAAAAAACAATTGAAGACTTTTTCAGGCAAAGTCCAGAACTTAGCCAGTTGATCACCAACTGTAAATATCAGTATCATGTCTTCAGCAACAGCGTTCCCAATAGGTCTCAGGTACTTGGGCTGCTTGCGAAGATAGATAGGATGGTTAGTAAAAATGCAGGAACATTCTACACAAATCAAATGTTCCAGGCGGCTGAGAGGGCAATCCAAGAAAAAACCAAGCGCATTCTGATGGCAAATGAAGAGCAGAAACGCAGAGCAGAGGAAAACCTGAAGGCCAAATTTCAAGGACAACAGCTGCAGGCAAAACAAAAATTGCTCCAAGAAGAGTATGAACAAAAAGCAAGAGAAAAAGCTGAGAAGAAAAACAAATATATTGAACCTGCTTTAGCTGTAGCAGGCGCTGAAATGGGTATTGCAATCGGAGGTGCCGCAGCAACTGTGGGAGGTCCAGTTTGCATGGCTGCAGGAGCATTGTTGGGTGGAATCGTCGGGGCAACAGTGGGAGCTTTTTCACCAGCAGCAGTAAAAGCTCTGAAAAATAAATGCTCTATGCAATGAAAAAACAACTATGTCAGTTATACTAGATCAGTGTCATGGAGAAACCTCACAACTCAGATTTGCTAGCTAGATTGTGCTACGTGCTTCCTCTTAGCACCTGCTTATTTGTTTCACTTACTTGTCTTAGCACTAGCTTATGTGCTTCACTTATTTGTCTTAGCTCTTGTTTATTTGCTTCACTTATTTGTCATTTGTTTAAATAAAAAGTAGGTAGCTAACTTATTACACTTTTACCTTAGCACTGGTTATGCTCTTAGATGCTTGTTCAGGAAGGAAATGCACTTACAATTTCTGGTGACTAGTAGTTCTTTGCCTACCTATGTTGAATGCACTTATTGTAAGTCGCTTTGGATAAAAGGGTCTGCTAAATGCCTGTAATGTAATGTAATGTAATTTTAACATCAATAAATCGTTATCATTTTAATTTTGAAACATAAGCCGAGAACATTGTCAGCCTCTACCTGCCTCGTGGTGGAAAATCTGCTGTATGACTTTATGGCACAAAACAGGGAATACTTTGCAAGTACTACACAACTTTATTCTGACTCTTATCCTTACTCATGTTCTCTGCAACAGAAAATAATGGGGTTTATGGGAAACGTGGTCTTAATTTGGAGAAACACAAAATGCTACACTTAGCACCTTTAATTTACAGCTGACATTATTTCTCATTTGAAGAGGATGACACCTTAGAAAATATTTTTTTAGAAAGTTGAAAATGTTTAGGTGTCACTGATTAAATCTGATTAAAAAAAGTGACGTTACAAAGTTTGTGCAGCACACTGACAGTATATTTGGGGTCAGAATAATGAACAGTAATGGCCAGGTTAAAGCAAGTTTAATTATGGCTTGTTACAGCATCTTTTCTTTGATCCATGATTTTTCACAATAAAGGCACAAGCATTCATTCATGCTGTCCCAGTTGGAAGTGATATGTCACTATGGCTTGATATTCCGGTTTTCAATGACCTAAACCTGACAGTGGTGTGAACTACCTAAGCCATTATGTGCCTCCTGAAGTGCTAATCTATTTCCAGATGAAATTGCTAGTTAAAAAGTCTAGCCAGCAGACCTACTTCTTTAAAAACTGAAACTGAAAAAATATTTAGATGGATTACTCTGCTTTATTTGGGGACAGCAAAATCTTTCTTCATGCACCTTTAATGCATTATAGTTTGAGAAATATTCTATGGCAATTTAATTCTAAGGATTTTGCAGTTATATTAAGAATACTGAAACCAAAGTTGTCTAATTTTGTGTTCGCAATATGTATTCCTCTCTGTTTATTTGTACTATGATTACAGTGCTTCTTGCAGTAAAATTGTGCTTAATTTAAAAAGTTGAATTGAATTTTCAAATAATGTTGGGACATGTAGTAAAAATGCTTTGGACTCAATTCAAATTTATTGTTGTTGTTGTGTGTTATGGAATGAAATTCACGCCACAACTCAAAAGCTTGAAGATACCTTTTGAAAGCTTGAAAGAAACTTTCTGAAAAGAGTTCTGTAGCTTTACCTGTAAACGTTTTGATTTCATTACACATAACCAATAATTAGACAAAGAGAAACATTAAGTTACAAACATTCAAATTCCAAAAGTATTCAAACTGGAATTACAAAGACTGCTTTTTGTATTTCAAGTTTGTTTTGTCAGTAGCACAAAAGGATGGTGACATGAGGAGGGAGGTGTGTGGGAAACAAATACATTGAGGGAAATAAGCGATAGGAATAAGAGTGTCATAAACATTTATAACCCATTGCTCAATTTAGTTCCTTGTACCATATCTATTGTACTCTCTCATACTTTCCGTTTCTCTAACCATCAAAACAAAATGCTTACAGTAAATAGGCCATGGCATGTCTATGAAATATGTGACAGAACTTGAGTGGTGACTTAACAAGAAGGAAAGCTGCCAAGTGAAACGCAGCGATCAGATCCCGGCAATGCCTTAGAACATATATTTTTAGAAAGTTGAAAATGCATAGATGTCACTGATAAAATCAAAAAACATTTTTTCTGAATTCCTTCAAGGTTTTGAATAGGTTTGTGCAGCACACTGACAATGTTGGGAGTCGTAATAATGAACAGTAATGGCCAGGTTGAAAACAAGTTTAATTAACAGCAAGCTGTGTGATATGATGTGTTGTTTTGTTCCAGACTGCAATCCCTTCTACACTTCTCACTACAAGTCAACATGTTAGTTTTGTTCCTCACTACGTATTTGGGACATTGTGAATTTGGGAAGTTGTGCCTTGTTCATATTGAACGGATGCTGGGTGGTACGTAAATACCAAAAAAACGTAAATACATTTAGTCATAACTTCTATTGTGGAATTCCACAAAAATCAGGCAGAGGAATAAATATCCCTTCGGTCTTGACCAAAACATTTTTCAGAATGGGAACCGTACGGTATATCAAGTAATCTGCAATGTACTGGAATAGACAGGTCTAAACCAGAGCTGTGTGGGGATGATGATGATGACTCCTTATAACTTTCGGTGGGCACAGAATTTAGATTAAAAGAAATCAAACCCAATCATTTCCAATAAAACTCAGGGGCCCTTCTTACTCTTCTCTCTCTAAATGCTCATGAGGGAGGGCATTGCTGAAATAAGCAAGTGTGCTCAGTTGATCATCATGTAGAAGTAAAGATTAAATAAATATACATTTTGAAACTAACAATCTAACAATCTTTCTCCATTTATCTATATCTCTCGATCCATCCATACTTCTCTCTGTTTGTTGTTTTCTCTATTCTGCTCTGTGAACATGACTGTATCTGACTCTCTCTCTTGACAGCTGGACTCAATGGCCCTCAGGGAAAGTGACCATCTTTCTTTAAGTGGACTATATGGTACACAACAGAGTCATACGTTGCTCTGAAACAGCCCTGCCACACATGTACATCCATATACACTCACGTGTGCTTGTAGGGGCACATGCATGTATGCACTCTCTCTTTCTCTCTCTCTCACTTGTTCACACAGCACACACACACACACACACACACACACACACACACAAAGGACAGGACAGATATTTTAAGGGGTTTTCTCATGCAGTAGTAATTGTTCCAAAGGCCATACAGTAGAATAGAGGTCTACAGTTAACAGCTTGGTGTGCTGTGACACTGTAGACCCATGAGTGGCTTGGGGTGAATATGTCTTTGGAAATTAGATTCCTCAATTCAGAAAGGCCCATTTCAAGCACAGAGAAGCAAAATGTATATTGTAAAGAAATTCTACACATGGAAATCTCAAAAAAAAAGTGATCACATTGCTTCTCATAGCCTTTTCACTACTTTGCTCATTCAAAGACCCCATTTGAATTGTCACTTTAATCAAGAGATTTCTATGTGTGTAATACTACGACTACTGCATTCCCTCAGAAAACGTACCTCTTCATTTGCTTCATTGATGAAGAAAAAATATTCTTTCTGAATTATTCTGAATTAGTACTTATGCATATCAGCCTCTATACTGAAAATTTAACTCTCATCTTAAGGATGGTGTGGAGCAATGCAACAAAGCAGTTCTTGGAAGTGGATTTTGATAGTGCTTCCTAATTGCTCATGTGTCAGACTTGAGTAATTGTTGGATGTTTCAGTGCGATCTTCCTCATCAAGATAACCCATGAAATCTAGATGTGACTCAGAATAGCTTTCCCCCTGGAAATTCGGCTCCACTCTGTCAATGTCATCCAGGAAGAAAAGAAGTAGTAGAAATGCTGTCATTTTCAATTATCCAGTTATCCAATAATTGTGCTTCCTGTTTGGATATACAACCAACTACACGTAAATTCAGTTGACTTTCACATCCATTAACTTCCCCATTCTCCTTTCAAATAACATGAATATAATACATCCAGTCTCCTTTAACAATATCAAATCCAGTCCAGCGTTTGTGCTTCAGCACAACCTTGAACCACAAGTTCACATTTGACTTCACATTTGATTTCATACACTTCAATCAACTACACTACAAAATTCATAATTTTAGTACATCATTTTAGATATTGCTGGCTGCTGTCAGTATCCCTGGAGGAGTCAAACTTTAAGCAGTCGAAAGATAGATGGATGGATGGATGGAAGGAGATGAGTGAGGTGGGGGACTTGAAAACTGAAAACTGTTCACTGTCATATTGTGTCATTGTCATCTATTTATTTTTGGTAAAAAGGACAAACAATGGCAATGGAATGAGAAAATATAACCATGCTCAAAAATAAAATGCAGAAAAACATGTACAAGTGGATTAGAGTTTAGAGTTTCAAAGCCTTAAAGAGCTAAAAAGTCACAAGCTGTACCTCTTTTTTTCAAAGACAGAGAAAAAGACACACACACAGATATGATTAATTCAGGGATTCACCTTGACGAGGTATCGTATCCTCGAGGTGCATCCAAAAGAAAATGGCAGTGGGAAGATGTAGGGGGTAGAGGTGTAAAAAGAGCTTAACTGCCACAACCAAACCAGCATCAATAATTCTGCAAGGTTTGCCTGGCATCCCTCAAGCTCAGAAGGCTAGGCTACCCCTGCCCCCAAACACACATACAAAGAGAGAGAGAGAGAGAGAGAGAGAGAGATGAGCCAATAGAGAAACACTTCCATGGAAAGCATTCATTGTCACTACATAGCGCATCCACAACTGCACTCATCCAGCAAAGCATAGTGGTACATCTTCACAGAGCTGGCTCACGTTCTCTTTTCCTCTCCTTTGCATTGCTCTGCCCCGAATCCTTTTCTTTTTTCCCCCTACAAAACCCCTCTTTTTTTCCCCCTCTTTTTAGTCAGTCAGTCTGGCGACCTTCGAACCAGGAATGATGGAGTTGTCGCTGATGGCAGCACAGGTAAGGAAGTGGAAATAAATTATCCATTTAACTTCAAATGTAATTGAGGTTTGGCAGCAAGGGCATCCTAAAATAACTGAAACTAATGAGATTGTTTTACTGGAGGCGAGGTAATCTAATGGTCAGTAATCTGTATCAAAACCTTTTTAAAAGTAAACCTAACCTAGCTAAGCAGAGGAGAGTTTATAGGAGAGATTATAGGTTGCTGAGGTCTTTACTGTTGTTAGTGTCCTGCAAAATTGTCTCAATCTTGATTGAAAATCTGGCTTGATTTTGCAGTTGTGAAAGTTTTTCTACATATGGGTCAATGTCATCTGTCAATCATAGTAAAATAAAATGGAAATGGTGAAGTTGGAAATATGTGTGTTTTTGCATTGACACTGACAATGCAATAACAACCCACAGCCGGTTGCATGGCTATTTCTAGCATATCACTTCAGGTCATTCCGGTCACGTCACAGTCAAAGAGCCAATTCAAAAGCAGACAGACATTGCAAAGCTGTCTATCTATTAACTTGTCATTGAAACTACTGAAGCGCTCATAGCTGCCAATGCTTCCTAATAAAGTGTTCACATAGGCAGGCTATCATTTTATCTCTAGCCAGTAAGAAAAGTTTATTAGCAACAAATCTGAGTTGCACAAAGTTTAAAACTGAATCACTGGAGGTTTAAAAAAGTTTCTAATCCCTCAACATTGCAACTTTTATATTTTAGATAGAAGGTTTTACACATGGGGTCCCAAACTGTACATATATGGAGCACAGATTGCCTGAGTCATAACCGGACTTCATGATGCAGAATGTGACATGTATGCATGGAAGGGGTCACGGTTCACCTAAACATCTGAGTCACTAGGAGAGAAGCTGTTGGGCTAACACGCCATCATTATAACAGTGACTGTCATTCTAACAGCAACTCACCCTTTCAATTGAACAAGCCAAGTTATCCATCACTGACGAGCCGCAAATAGAGCTATCCTGTTAAAATTCCTCAGTAGGCGATTTAGATCACAGCTTTGTTTTTCTGGTAACATTTTACAAAGCTAATGCTACCTACATACCTACAGAGCTATTATTCCCCTTACTTTGTCAGATTGTTAGATGTGGTTCCAGCTTGAGTAAAAACAGAGCACAGAATCAGAATCGGAATCAGAATGGGGGTTTATTGCCAAGTAAGTTTACACATACAAGGAATTTGCCTTGATCTGATGGTGCAACATTTAACAGAAGAAAAACAAGTCAAAAATATAAGAAGGAACAAGTCAAAAATATAAAATCTAAAAAAAACAAATTCACATAATAAATTATAAAAAAAAGACAGAACATATAACAAGACAAGAGATGTGTGCAATAAGGTGCAAGTGGGAAATATGTGCAAGTTCCTATTAGTGTGTGTGTGTGTGTGTGTGTGTGTGTGCGCA
>OOFE01016827.1:0-17434 GCA_900323365.1 Monocentris japonica
GCATTATCCTGCTGAAAGAGGCCACTGCCATCAGGGAATACCATTGCCATGAAGGGGTGTACTTGGTCTGCTACAATGTTTAGGTAGGTGGTACGTGTCAAAGTCACATCCACATGAATGTCAGGACCCAAGGTTTCCCAGCAGAACATTGCCCAGAGCATCACACTGCCTGGTCTGATGAATCACGCTTTCGCCAATTCACCGGTTGTCCTTCCTTGGACCACTTTTGGTAGGTACTAACCACTGCATACCGGGAACACCCCACAACACCTGCCGTTTTGGAGACGCTCTGACCCAGTCGTCTAGCCATCACAATTTGGCCCTTGTCAAAGTCGCTCAGATCCTTACGCTTGCCCATTTTTCCTGCACATCAACTTCAAGAACTGACTGTTCACTTGCTTCCCAATATATCCCACCCCTTGACAGCTGCCATTGTAACGAGATAATGGATGTTATTCACTTCACCTGTCAGTGGTTTTAATGTTGTGGCTGATCGGTATAAGCCAGTCATGAATCACAGGGTTCAGCATATAGACGGCCTAAAAGGGCTGGCCTATATGTCAGTGCATTTAAATACACAGTCACTAAAACACTCAAGTATATACAGTGGCTGTGGTGTTGACCCCAGGTGAGGAGCATGGTCAGAGTTCTGCAGGAAGACAAAAATGAATAATCCATCGCCTTGAAGTAGAAATAATGGTGTTGGCTTAGTGTTCGGGGTCCAGGTGATCGCTCAAGAGGGTCACACCCATCTCACAGTCGGTGCTTAATAAAAACACTTAGCTTCCCGCTATCAAAATATAACCACACACCCACTGGTCAGCACACCAGAAGGAAGGATGTGTGGTTCTTAAAATAAAAGCAAACGGCACTATGGCTCTGTGCATCCTTACGTTTGATCTGATGGTCTGATGTGTTGTCGGAGGCAAGCAATTTTTGCTTGTACCGTTTTATTTATGAGCAAAGGAGCCAAGCTAATCATCAACACCACCTGGCTTTAATACAGAACAAACAAAGATGAAACTATTTGTTATGCTCCTGACAAGAAGAAAATCATCTCTCTTCTGCTTGTCCACCATTTCTCAGCATCTCCTTCCTTCTCTCCTGGATCCTTCCTATTAATCAGTTTATTTCACTCGAGTAAAAACACTTTGCCTCCACTTTTGTCAGCTCAGCTCATTTTTTGGACAAAGTTTAAGCGTGCCTCATTAAAAAACTATGTATTTAATTAATATTGTTAAATGCTTTCTGATGTCAGAATTCGTGGCAATGCATTGCAATGAAAACTTATTCAACTCCTACCGTATAACAGACAACAAACAGGGAATGACTCAACTTTCACTCTCACGTTGTTGCTCCATTATTTCACACCAAATAGCTTCAATACTTTATTAGAGGCATAAAATACTAGGCAGGGAATTCAAAACACATGGGAGGGAATTTACGTAGTAACTGAGACAGAGTTTTAATTGCTACCATATTTGTTAGCTTACTACATTCGTGGGTGGGAGATGGTTTTTCTTGGGTGTAGGGTGGGGGCTTCACAAATTACTTGTGGGCGCAGATGAGCGACAAAATGACTGTCTCTCTACCGCTCCAGATGTGTCATTCACTGCTAACCTGCTCCAGAGGAAAAAGTCCAGACTATGGTTGTCAATCCTGTTGGCCTGCAGTCTGTCATACTATTGCAGTCAACCACATGTCAGTTTTAAGTTAATCATAGCCACACTGAACCTAAGGTTCAGAGCTCAGTGTGTGTGTGTGTGTGTGTGTGTGTGTGTGTGTGTGTGTGTGTGTCCTTTAAACTAGATAAGCAGCCACTCTGTGCTATGTGAGCTGGCCCACAGGAAGCAGCATTTCCTTACTGGCCAAACCTGCAGCTGAGAATTGTCTGCCATGTCCTGTGCTATAGACAAAAAATGAAAACGCGATTCAGTGTAGTTGGTACAATCATAGCATTTTCTATATTCTGCGCTGGTATTATGTTAAATTAGTTCAGGCTAAATTACAAAGGGAGAGCACTGAGGGATGGAAAACATTCCTCATGAGTGCACATGTTCCGAAGGCAATTCGTTCTTCAGTCTCAACAGCAATACGTACATCCAGAAAACAGCCCTGTCGCTCGGTATTCCCAGGTTTGCTTTCTAGAACGGCAACCCTCAGAAGTCTCTCTCAAGGAACAGAAACATTGTGATGAAACAGAATTAACGAGACAACGCTTGAAATTAGCATCAAAAAGGATTTCTAGTTAATTCATCACACAACTGGGAGACAGCTAGAAAACATTTCCCCAAGGCCCTTAAATCACTTCTTTGAGTTGCCACAGGAGTAACCAACCTCCGAAACTCCTCAGAGTCCTTTGATTTATGCTGGACCGGTTGGCATTTGACAAGAACTGTGTAATGAAATTAACTCAAGGTCAAAGAGATTTCATTTGAACATCTCTTCGACCACTGGATCATTTTGCTTGTCTTTTTATGATCTGAACATGGGTCAGATTAGAAGTTTGGCCCTACGCCGAACCCTCAACTTCCATTTGAAGTGAGGTCATAATAGTTCTATGTCTGACTGTCTCATGCATGCACAATCTATTTTGTTAAGCCATTAAGTCAACCCAGTTAAATCTCAGCTCTGCAGCATGACAGGCATCCTGAGCATGTCAGTGTAAATGAAGACATTCCCAAGACGAGGAAGTTGAGCTCGAGCCTCGGGGGGGAAAACAGTTATCCTTAGAAACATTGTAAAAACAATAAGGTTTTTTTGCCTCTGGTGGGATAGAGGGGATTCCAGAGGTATCAAGAATGGGAGTTTCCAGAATCATGTTAAGGTGTCTCTGCCCTCATACCAACACAATGGGAACACAAGTCTTTCTACACCAACTGAGGCCCAATCACATTCCTCTCACTTTCCCATTTCACCTCAGAGTAATGATGAAAGTTCCCACACAGAGGAGCATGTGTAAACCAGCAGGGAACTACACTGCCCAGCAAAGAAGAAGCATCCAAAACCATGAACATTAGACTGAATTGTGTTTGTCAGCTTATCATCGAGCCGTATTTCTAATATGAGAGAATTTTGGGATTGGTTTATCGTGTTGGAATGCCTTGCTTCTACATTGATCCAAATACTGGGACGTAAATCAGCTAGTATGATGACAAATAGTGTTATTATCACTGCTAGACTCCTTGTCACACATGAGCATTAATCATGCTGTGAACAGACTAAGGGAGACACAAACTTTGGCTATACTCGGTAAGAGTGATGGGCAATTATGAGACTAGTAAATGGTATGATAAAACTTGCGCTGAAACAGAAATAGGTCCACAGTGGATGCTGCGAGCGCAAGAGGTCTTACAGGGTGCTCATTAGTGCTACTTGTTCACCACAGGATATTTTCAAACTGCAGTGTCTACACACCCCACCAATCCTCTGCACCAGTGATGTGGTGGCTGCCTCTCTTTTCACTCATGACTCATGCGCTCTAGCATTCAGTGATCCCCATGAGAATTTTATCCAAGACATTTGAACAACCTCTACTCTCAAGAGCACTTGGATTTGTGATCCTATAGCCAGGCAATCATCATCAGTTGAAGGACACAAAATAGGTCTCCTCTACACAGGGCCACTGCACCCACTGCGTAAACTATAGCCATATTTGCTAAACCACAATGTGACTATAGGTCACCATCGTTGGGAGTGAACTCGATTGAAAACGACAGAGCTGGTGATGAAGCTGCACAGTGAGGTGACAGTCAAAGCTGTGGTGTAACCCTCAGAGTTCAGCCATGTCTCATTGCAGGATCACGAATGCAACTACAACTATTCCCTCAGAGGGAATCGGTATGAATGTGGTGGGACATCTTAGAAATGAAAATAACAAATAACAAAACACAGATGTGCAACAACATTCTTTAGGAAATTCTGGATAATGTGCTACTGCTGTGATTGGCTAGCCACTGTGCTAGTGGAGCAGGTCCGTAGTCTAATCCGGGGGTCCTTGACAGTAAAGCACCTGAACTTGAGCATCAAGTGATGGTACAAAAAAAAGACAAAATTCTGCAATAGCTGTCTTGATGCAAAAGCTGCCAGTGCTTATCATGAGAGATTAAAATGATGCACTAACTAAAAAATATTTTATCGTATTTTTTTTTTTTATTTTCTATGGCGTCTATCTAAAATGTATTCTAGGATTACTACAGTTATTTTGCCTCAAGGAGACATGTCGTTAACTTTTACAGTGCAGTGAGATAATAGCGCTAGACGGGACAATGCTCAAGGCCAGGACGTCTGCTGCCAAAAAACAGCAACTGAGGAAGTGACAGTAAATAACTAAAAACAAGGCAGTGTTGTTTCAGAGCGCTGCAATAAACAGAAACATCTTCAAAAGTAACCAGTTGCAAGTTACTGCGTAGCCTGTTACCCGTTTCCAGCACAGGCCCCATAACACAGGAAACTGTTGCGACTAGGCGCGCCTCTAACAATTCCCGATCCACACACACAGTCCTCTCCCTCACAAAAGACAGGGATTCCTGTTCTATATTTCACGCAAACCAGGTGGCAAATAACTTACACGAGTTTTGCATTCCTTAAAATGTAGGCAAATTTGACGCAGCGTTTATAAAAACGGCTTACTGATACATAGTAGAAAAGAGATAGCCGAATGCAATCTAATCACAATCCTTCCCAAACTTGTGCAGTGTGAATGCAGAGAGCTAGGACGAGCTAACGATGGACCATGCAAGTTTTTCTTACTTACCAACACCATATTTTTCCCTTTTAGTGGGCACCCAACGAGACATTCTCAGTAGCGAAACTTTTCCGAGTTGATGTTTCGTCTGTTAGAATAGGTCCAGGTGTGACCTTTTGTTATTAATGTAGACTTTTTCAGTTTTCTCTGAGCTTTGGGGAGCTACACCGAGCAGCCATTTTCCACCAGTGACAGGACGCTCCACAAGGGGGTGGACGGGAACACAACCCTTTAGTCACCGTGTAGGCGTTCATACACAGTAGGCGTCCAGGAAAAGTCCCACTGTTGTATCAGAGGGGAGGAAAACTGCCTTGAGCATGGTTATGATTACAGCAGACGTAAATCAAAAGTTGGGTGAACTATGACCTCCAGTTGGTGATCATCATAAGGTATCACATTCACCAATATAAACAAAGAAAATAAATAATTTATTCTTATCAATTTGATTGTGCTTACTATTGTTGTTTACTATGAATTTAAATCAAAGATTTATGTCAGATTAAAACAAAAAATATTATATGGATATGGAAGGACATACAGGCATTGAAAGCTACTCCATATTATAGATATCCTTCCATGCCCATGTATTGTTCTAAGCATTTATGTATAGACTGAGCTACAATTTATTATAGTTTAGGTTAATTGCTTGAAAATTGAAAAATCATTGGTTTTCTGTCTGAAACAAACTCAGCCTCTGGGGACAGTTGGGCCCCAAATTAATAACCTCTAAAGTAATATAGTCTATTTTCTGCTCCACCCCAGCCTGCAGAAAACACTGTAAAAACTGCACTGTAAAGAAGTTATCCAACACACACACAGTTCACACGTGTACATACACAGCTCCACAGTTCCCCTCACCCATTGGATTTCCATCTTCCCTCATGAAAAATTACCGTAATGTTCCTGTAATATCTCAATAGGGACTTCTAGTGTGTCTGTGCTGAGTCCATAGAAACCTTTGGTATGGTATCACTATTTTATACTACATACTTTATGGTATCCATCTCTGCAATCTCTTCCATCCATCTCTGCCATCCTTCTCTGGAATCGTCTAATGATGAAGAAGAGGAGCTACTCTGTTGTTTTGAGCAGTGTCATGTTGATCTAAGGCAGAATTGTCCTTCAGAGCTCCAGGCGCTAAGCAACACCTGGTGCACCTGGTGCACCTGGTGCACACCAATGAACCTGCTCATGTGTATTCTAAGATCATTGGAGGTGGAGATACACTCTTTTGAGTGCGTCCACTATTTAACATGAGCATGTTCTTGCAAGACCCACCATTTCCACTGCTCATGGACACAACACAGATGAGGCCTCATAGGAACATCCATAGACATTCATCTGGCATCCCAACTTCTCAGAGAAAACTATTTCTTGTGATCCCCCTAGCTTTCAATACCCAGTCTTCTGTTGAGAAATGTAGAAGTGTTTCCAGCAGAGGGCGCTGCCGCTCTCATTCTGATACACAAGGGACTACGTCCTTTGAACCTCCTTGAAATCCCCCCTCACTCAATAGTTTTACATTTGTTTTCATGCCATCTCTTAGGTAGAGCGTACAAAAAATCTGCAGTCCATCACCTCAATGCAGATTCCTTCATCGTGTTGGTAAAATTGAATTGACTCGATAATGCATCTTGAAGCAGGTCAAAGCAATTGATATTTAAGATAGTTATCTTAATCTGTGTCTTTGAAATACATTTAGGGGAATGTTATCCTACTGAGAAACACTGAAGCTGCTTTGAAAGACATTTGGGGGCCGTTATTCCACTAAGAAACACTGAAATTCATTAAGCATCAAAAGCAGTGTCTTTTGCCACAAAGCAGCTCTATGTTTAACTGTGTCTAAATAAAAACCTAAAACAGAATCTTGCCTCCAGACGTCTTGTCTTGTAAGTTCTATTCACTCTTGCATCTTGGGACATCATGTGGGTCACAGTCACTTATCCAAGCAGACACAAGGCCATGTTTTTTAGACAGTCTTGCAGAAATCACATGGCTTGGATAGCCGCTTGAGGATAGCAATGCCTCATCAGTCACCAACCACAAGATCACAGGCAACAGCAGAAACAGGGGATCTTGGACAAAGAGGATTTTTGAAGCAGCAACTGAGTCATTGAATAGCATGGGTAATCTGCTTATTAGTGATTCTCTGTTATTTGGCAGGAAGTTTGATTTGCTCTACTAAATATTGTGTTGCGGCCTGTAATTTTATTTAGATAGCTTAATAATGAATGTTTTGCTCATTGTTGAAATACTATTGCAGGCGATTGATTGTTGTCAGGTATTTGCATCCAGAAGTGTTTCTTGTTTTTTTGCTTAAAAATATTTTTGCTTACAAACATCTGTCTCTGTCTCTGTCTCTCTCTCTCTTTCTCTCCCTGTTGTCCCTCTCTGTATTGGACGTTCAGCCCTTGTGCTCTGTAACTCTTTTGTTGGCCAAAGCATCCCTCACATTGCTACATGCCTGACTGGAGACAGTACCCACTAGCACCTAGGTTATTTCAAGACAGAGTACTTAGAGACTAAGGACGAAGGAGAGTTGGAACCAGCTGATAAAAGCTTGATTTCTTCTATAAAAGTTAAGATTGTCTGGCATGTTTACTTCCCGGTAAGTAATGCTTTCAGTGTCATCATAGAATAGCATTCTAATAGCAATTTTAGTTTGCATTATAATCTCTAACATCTGTAGCTACGATACATCTCACTCTTGACTGGATTCTGATTCCTATTTCTTGTGCACTTCATGTTTCTCTGCAGATTCTTAATAGTCTTGAACTGCACCATCCTTGTAGCCACGTATTCCTTGCAGTGCATTTCTGGCATGCCTCACGGTAACAAGGCGAGTTGAGCCAAGGGATTCTCATTAATACCTCCACTGTAAAGGGCCTTTATTGTGGGCTGAAACCTGAGAGCTGTCTGTGGTTACCTGAGCACCAGAGGGATGACTCTCCGAGGGCCAGCTGCCCACCTACGAAGGGCTCCACACTGGAGGAGATCAGGGGATGACTCCTACTGGGAGAGCCTAATATCAGAGGGGGAGGTTGTGCCCCGTGTCTCTCGCACCTCTCGTGTCCCTCGGCCCCAGAGCGCCATTGAAGGAGGCCAGATGGACGGCTGGCTGCAGCAACTGGAGAAAATACAGAGCGGCCATCTCAGAGCCCCAGTCCACGGTAAGGTGCCACCTTTCAATGATCGGACAGTGTCCGTGCCAGCCCTCAACAAAGAACCGACTGGACCTGCACTGAGACAACAGGGGATTCCTTCATTCTACAGCAGGGATTTCTCTTCAAGTGGGAGCCCCAGTTTGTGTGAGAGCTCACTGGGGAGCCAGGAATCCCTGGCTCCCCTTTCCACTGCCCCAGAGCGCAAGGGGGGTTGGGAGAGAGCTCATATCATGCAGGCCCCAGGGAAGGAGCAGGCTAAACTCAGCTCTCTTACTCCAGTCAAGATGGGCTGGTTGCCAATCCAAAGGAAAGTGATAGTGACTGATGCTCAAAGCCAAAACCAATACTTGGACCACTCTGCTAGTCAGGTAAGACACAAAACGCCTGATAGTGGTAAAGCCTCAAGCATATGTTATTTCTGCTTCTGCCTGTCGATTCCTGTTGATATTTGTTCATAAAATATGATAATAGTAAAATGATTAAGGGGCGATGACACTTCACAGTGACTTTTACATTCACATAGGTGTCCAATGATTGATTGGCTGTAAATATAACGATTACAGATATATATAACAACTGTATATACAGCCAAATTCATGACTTTGTTTTGACTGTTTTAGCCCTCTTTACTCTTACCAAAAATTTGTTTTGTTGTTCAGAGTATTAACCTTTAAAAAGGGGCATTTGCAGATACTGTGGACTGATTTACCTCAGATTTGGCAATGAAATCCTCTCAGTCTGTGTGATTATGAATGTAAGAGTTTAGAGAGGCACAGAAAGCTCTGAAAGCCTAGGGGTAAAGTGCTGTGTGACTGAGGTGATGGTGCATAGTGCCAGGCAAGGCAAACAAAAACACCACAGAGAGCCATTAGTAGTCAAGTCTCAGTTACCCAGGGAGAAGGCAATGCTCTGGCATCCTTTGAAAATAGCTTACTCTGCAGGAACTCTGTGCATTCTCAAAAGGTTTACGACTCATTTGGAGCTGTGGCAGCAGAGATTGAGCTCCGTGCCCTGAGAGGACGCAAATCAATGTACAGAGTAAATTCAATGGGAGTTTTACCCAGTGAACTGATGAAATTACTTTGAAATTGATAGGTTGCCATGCTGTACCAAATATTTCACTGCACTGATGCACAATGACCATCACTTGGACTACCTGCACTGCTAGATTACAGTTGTGAATTTTAGGGGTGTGGATGTACCCTGTGGCTTGCAGTAAAAGTTTATTTGTTTGTTTGTTTCTTTATTATTATTTAAAAAAAATACAAATAGCATTGTGATGCAAAAATCCTCTCATATTTCTAATGGGCTTCTTTTACAGGTGAAATTGAAACAACCCATCACCCCAACATTTCAGAAGAATCCAGCCAAAGCCAATGGGCTCAGGCATCTGGGTCTGTACTGATGTGCAACTTTTCTAACTTTTATAACAACTTTCATAACAGCTTGGCTTCCTCTGTGTAACAGATGGACAAATTAACCATAGATATTAAAAATGACACCCATCAATCACACATAACACTATTACATACGTTTGATCGTTGGTATAAGCATGACGTACTAAGAGCAAATCAAACACCAAATTTAAGAAACTTTCTTGCACATTTTACAGCACAACCTGGCACACACAAATCAAGTCTAGGTTCACAGGATATTTAGTGCTTGATCAGTGCTACAATACATTTGGCCTCAGGGTAGCTGCAGGGGCAGGGCTAGCCAGACAGAGAACAAGAGCTCATTTCAGGGCTGACTTGCCACATAGTTTACCTGGCCCTAATCAGCTCCCACCAGCCATGTTGCCTCTGTCCTCTTTCAAATACTTCACACAGACTGACTGGATGATCACTTTAAACCCCCAAAAAGCAAAGTCAATTTCAGGTACAATTTGCCCTGGCTGTTGTACCATGGTAGCCTGGAAGAATGCAGGTGAAGGAAATAAGTACTATTACAAAAAGTGATAGAGGGAAGGAGAGAAGTGAAAGGCAGAAAGATAAGGAGAGATGCAGACTGATTGAAGAAGCAGCCCTTTTAATCTTCAAACATGGCAGCCCTACACTCTCTGGGCTTGATCTGAGGCTTGATCTTCCAACCTTTTCCTTGTTTATACATAGATTATCCTGGCAAAGCTCAGGCTGCTCACAGAAATCAAAGCAATCCAGAAACCCACAGCAGCAAGAGACTTTGATAGACTGGGTAGGCGTTTTAAGGGCCTCAAACCTTAGCAGGCATCATATTTTCCTTTATTTATTTAAAAGCTGCACATGTTTATCTTGTGATGCTGTAAAAAATATAATGTATTGTAAAATTGTATATAATATTGTATATTATACACAATTGAGTCATACAGAAGCCTAATCATAATGATTACATTTCAACTCGCCGGTATTTCAGAGAATCTTTGTGGAGAAAACAACTTGTGAATTTGCTCTAGCCCAATAGATCAATAATAAATCACTTGCTGGTCAATCAAATGGGTTTTAAATATACATATTTATGGCTTCATAGTCATTCTAAGACATGATGATAGATATTCTGCAATTACATTAAACTAAACTAACAAATGTATATGCAGGCACACAGAAAAAATGTGAATGGAGTGAATCTACATGCAGATGCACAGACATGTCTGAATATGGTCAATTGTAAATGCATCATAGACAGCCTCAGTGCTTAGTGAAAACAACTCATGACCATCCATTGGCAACCATCATGTGACCTGACTCATGACAACATTGTTGTTTTTGCTTGGTCATCAATTCATTGAGGCACATGGCCAAGAGACAGCATTACAGAGTGACTGAGAAACCAAGCAAAGCTATTGGAAATTTCCATCAGATAGAGAAATTATACTCATCTCTCTCTCTCCTTTTTGGTTCAGATTGGTCTCTTTGCAGTCACTTACTGTCCTCTCCCCCCATAAAATACACATTTAACAAACATTTAGTGGCCTGTTGTTAACGAGCAAATGATAATGACAATGGATATTGTGCTCCAAGGGATTGCTTGTTTGGACAGGCTCGACAGTTTTCGTTCTGTTCACACTTAGCATTTCGATAAAGTTGAGTAGGATGAGGAATAAATTGGGTGGATGGGGACGTGGGGAAGGCCTTCACCATATGGCCTGCTCCTTCGTTTTCCTGTGGGATTCTGAAGTCAGCTGTTGACTCAGAAAGTACCTGTTATTTGAGCTCAGGCTTGACATGCAGGAGCGACACTAATGGGGGAAAAGGGGAAGCACTTTCGCAGGGTCCCAAGCTGGTGGGACCAGAAAAAGACATGGTCAGATACCAGGGAGCCCAGAATCTCTAGCGGCACCCCCGATGACACACAAAACTTTATTTTTCAGCCCTCATCACGTATGCCAAATGCTACAATTTTTACCACATGTCATGTCATGAAAATGCCAGGGATTATTTTCACAATATTCAAGGGTTATCCCAAAGTGAGAGCTCGTCACCATGGTAACAGCAGCAGGTGGAAATGCAGCCAGGCAGGCAGCCAAGGTAGCAATAGAGTATCAGTCAGGGCAGAGAGGCAGACCAGTCATGTTGCGATGTCTCCTGAAGAAGTGGCTCCGGGTGCTGCTACACTCACTCCACTACGCCAACATTACTTATTGACAATGTCAACACTGCCACACAGGCAGAGGAATGCCAGCCCTGTGTGTGTGGTGTGTGTGTGTGTGTTGTGATGAATGTGACAGTGAATCATTTGTTTTGCCTTGATACATAGACGGAGAGGTGGAAAAAAGTCACACCACTTCCAGTGCTTTGGGTGTGCGGACATGGCAGGCACCTCATCAAGACTCTCTCACTGTTGAACAGGTAACCGATAACACTTCTGGTATGATTGTTTTTTGACATTTTTAAATGAATGCGGGAGAAACCAGGAAATAATAATGCAATAATATGGTGGAATCAGTTCAAGATCCTAAAAAATGGCGCTTGGAAATTTTGATTCAGATTGAATGTCAGCATTCTTTATTGTCTACCTTTAAGACATCATTTACATTTACACTATCCTTCTTCACGCTCCATTTCCCCATTTGCTCTGTGTATGTATGTGTATGTGTTATGGGGGGGGGGCATATATGTGTGCCTGGCTGTGTCTTTGGGAGACTGAAATCTCCCAAAGACACAGTGTGTTATGCTTGTATTATACTGCCGGATGCCCAGGCCAGTCTCTCCAAATTGCCTGTGTGTAAACATGATAAATCCAATGTGTTAATATTTGCTTGGTGGAACACTGCCACAGTAATGGCCTGTTTACACCAAGGATAGACCAGGTTTGTGTGCCATATCATAAATGATTACAACAGGGACATATCAGCATTTCCCCATGCTCAATAAACTCCATCAGAACCCTCTGATAACTCTAGCCTATGGACCACAATCCTTTGCTTTTTGCCTTTCTGTTTCTGTGGAGAATAGTGTCTCATTGATATTCTGTGGGGGATAAGTCACGCTGTGTGCTGGCTTTGCCTGCTGCTGCTGTTTCCATTGCTACCGGGGCATTTACTGTGTCAAGCATGGAGAGAGTCATCTGACTGAAGAACAAACAGCAAGGCCCTGAAGGAAGACAACTCAGCTGACCCTTTGTTGAAGAGTTGTATTAGTGTCATCTTGTTAATGTCTCATGTTAAATGAGGTTATTCTACAGTTTCTGTATTTATCAATCACTTAAAAAAACAGTGTCAGGAATTAGCAAGATGAATGTGCAGCATCTGTTTCATCACTTTGATTAATGACAAAACATTTGCCAACAGACCTTGAGAATCACAGGGGGAGAAATGAATTAAGGATATTTATCTAATAGAATCTTCTCCATGCATTTAGGTACCAGAAAAGCTGAACTCTGCTCCTAAGGAAGGGGACAAACCTTTAAGCTGGCAGAGCCTGAGGAGAGGTTGGAGTATCAACAGGGTGTCACCTCTCTCTGGAGGGAGTCAATCCAATGACATCCCCACAAGGATGAGCTCAGACACCAACAGAAAGACCCCTCTAGTGAAAACAACCAGTATAGAGCCCTACAAGCATACAACCAGTGTTGAGACATACAATTCATACACTCCACTGCAAAGGACAAACAGTGTAGAGACATACAAGTTGCATACTCCTCTGCAAAAGACAACCAACGTTCAGCCTATAAGGTCAACGGCCCCCCTAAATAGAACAAACAGTATCTCACAGCCCTCACACATAGAGACAAGCTCTGCCGTGACTACACTTATCCCTCAGAACAAAGCTGGCTTCTCCTCCATCACCATCTCCTCCAGGAAGGTGAGCAGATCAGCCAGTCTACCTGTCCCCAACATCCCCACCTCCGGTCACTCTGACCAAGCCAGGGCTTCCCCCTCACTGCCCCAGGCCCACCATTCCATGGACCCAAAGCACAACCTGGTCACCCTGCAGAGGAAAGCCACCATAGTCAAGGTGACAGAGCACAGGATGACGTCCAGCCCTTCCACATGCGTAAAAGGGACAGAGAGCCCGCCATGCAATCCATCTAGCAACCATGCCTCTGACACGGTGGTCCACAGGAGAAAGGCCACCATTATCAAAGTAACAGAGCACAGGGAGAGCTACAGCCCTGCTAAGACAGACTCCAGGGCCAGGCACCCAGAGTACAGACACAGCTACACAGAGGGAGTGTGGAGAGAAAACCGCATGTGGCAACAGGGAACCCTGGATTCATCAGAATATAGTGCCGCGCCCTCATATCACCATCTGGGTTCACCAGAGAGGACAAACTATGCCCCAACACCTAATACATCTACTTCAGTTGTACTTAAAGATCCAGAGGAAAGTGGAAGAGCACTGCACAGGTCTATGGTGAGTCTTTTTGTGAGCAATCCTCCAGCTATAGCGGCTCCCCCTCCCACTGATCTCTCTGCCAAGGCCGATGGAAAGAGATCGGACAGGCCACGCAGACCGTTGAGCTGCTACGGCAATGTGTTTGGACACACTGAGCTAAGAAAGGAGACTGTGACACAGCCTACCGCAACCAGGAAATGGAGCTTCAGGCTTCCCCGGGAGACCAATGTGAACCCTGTGAACTCTGACAGTACTTTCATCAACCCCAGGACAGTGCTGAAAGAAACAGGTCAGCCAGTGGATGAGTCTCTTAAGCCAAATGGAGATGGGAAAGAAAGATTTCCACAGCCACAGGATGCAACGAGGAGACCCTCCCCTTCTCTTACTCTCATCAAGGCCCCAGGTATAGTAGGCTTGTAGGCATGTAGTATGCGCCGCCTCCTTTTGTCTCTGATCTTCATTTTCGAAGGAGGGAAATGTCTAAACACACAGTTCCTTTGCACTGTCTACGTGTTTGTGTTTGTGTGTGTGTGTGTATCTGTGTACATGTGCATGTGTGTTATTCCCCTGAAGTTATCAAACACAATCTAGCATTCTGACACTGAACTCTCAGGTTTTGATGCTGCCTCTCACCTTTGATGTATTATTGATTGGCAATATTGTCTTGTATCGGGGCGATTCCTTTATCTGCTGTCGTAAGTATAATCGACACGCCCGCCACATATCAGCATCGGCAGCTCTTTGTCAAATAACATCACCTAGAAGCAGCGGCTCCCATCGCCACCCACACAGACTCTCTCATTTTCACCTTCTTTCATTTTCCCACGCATCCTTTTGCATGCATAATCTATTCCTAGCCTCCTTTCACATCACATGGGAGGAAGAGGAATCATGAGCTGCCAGACATGTCGAAAATAAACAACGTAGTGCTTCGATAGAACCCATCTGGGCTTCCATACCCTGCAATACAGCTATCATACAGTATACTGTGTAAAATCCTTGCTACAGTCAATACAAGCTGCTGTTTCAGAAAGCTGAATATCCATGCATGGGGAGATAGTTTTCTGCTGAGTGCATGCGTTTCTTCATTCATGATGTCACGCCTGTGTGTGAAATTATTAATTACTCTTTAATCACATTCATTAAGAGTGTCATCAATTAATTACTAAGGCCTGAGGCCACATCATTTAACGTCAATGTTCAAATTCAAAGTCTACCTCCAAATGAGGCCGGGGACATTATGAAATGTGGTCTCCAGCAGCCACATGGTATCCCAATCACAACGATTACCACCATTTTACCTGTAAGTTAGTTATAGCAAAGCCCTGGTCTGTTTCAGATCCCCACTCACAGCAGTCTCCTGAGGAAATCCTTGCCCTCAATGCAGCCGCAATCATAGCCAATATCAAACTCCAAAGACAACTGAGTGCGAAAAAAACACTAAATGGCAAATCTGAAAAGGACTCCATGGCATCACCCCAGGGAAATATTGGTATTATTACTTCTTTCTTTCCTCATATGTAATCATTATCTCTCGCCTTATAAAACATTGATCTTTCTTATAATTAAGTGAAAATATTGCAAGCTCAACATTCAAACATCATAACTTTGTTCTTAGAGTTACAGCTGTGATTGAATCAATATTGATAAAGTGAAATTTCAGCACCTCTTTCATACTGCACCTATTTGATTCATACATAGAAGTAATGTGTCATGGCAGGCCCAGAGGGCTATTGAGCACTATTGCACTCAACCAAGTGAAGCCAAACTATGTGTAAATGAAAGGCAAACTTTTCTCTGTCTTTGCAGTGAGAGATGTAGAGAAATGTGAAACGGGACACGGGACAAACACAGTCCACCACAACCTGCGTCATGCTGAGTTTGTTCCGCTGAGCGTTGACTCTGAAAGATCAGCTAAAACTATTTCGCTCCAGGTAAGTTCAGAGAGCCAGTGAAACTTTCCGACAAAAGAGTCAGGCTGGAGGCTTAATGCTCCCAACAGGAACATTAAGCTCTCATAATATTCAAAGCAGAATTTCATGCTGTGATAGTCAGCGCTTATCCTGTTTTTGCTTTATCCTGGGCTATGACACACACTACAATGTCAAAGAGAGGGAATGACACAGTCAGAGAGATACACATGCTGGCCTTGAGCTTCCTGGGAGATTCCTGGGAGCAGTAGTTCTCCATGGGATACCCCTGGGCTGTGCTTTTGGGGTCTTAAGTCACTGGGTAGATGTTTCTGGTTTTGGCAGGAAGCACTGGAGAAGTCCAGACCAGACTTCATCAGTCGTTCCCAGGACAGAGTCAGAGAGTTGGAGCGAAGGGCACAGGAAAGGAGGGAGCTAGCGGATTCTACAGACCCACAGTCAGATGCTACACTGAGGCAGAAGAGAGGCCCAAGCTCCCGGTCCACCTCCCTGAGTGGTACTGTACCAGCAGCTCTCCTCACCCCTCTCACCCACTATGTCACCCATTGTCCCTGTGCAGCTGCAGTAGCTGTGTGCCACACACACAATCACACTCACAGAGAGACAGATAGAAAAGAGCGAGGAGAGTATAGTGTTCAGCCAATATGGCTTTTTAAGGTTGATACAGATAGTTGATATTGTGCCATGTTATTGTGCTGTTATTCAATATAATAATCTGTCACATTTTCATACCAATAAATTTCCATTTTTCTACTCTATTGCCAATTGATATAACAAAATACCTATTCTGGGTAATATTACTACCTTTAAATAAAGAATTAATTTGGAGAAAAAAATTGTTTAATTGTAAAATTTAATTGAGAAATAAAATGTGCAAAGAAAGTAAGATTTCATTACAGGTTTTTATGTAGCTGCGTTCAGGGAGGACTCTCCATCAATCGGTAGTGGACAACATAACAAAAGTTTAAATACAACATTCAATTATGTTTAATATGTTAGGCTGATATCTGATATTTAATAAAAGGTCAATGTCGGCCTGATACAGTTGCAAAAGAAAGTTTGTGAACCCTTTTGAGTTACCTGCACTCCTGCAAATAGCTCCTAAAATATGATCTGATCTTCATCTAAGTCATAACAATAAACAATGTGAATACAATGTGATTTAACAAAGTTGGAAAAGGCATGTGAACCTCTAGGATAATGAAAGGGGTAATTGAAGTCAGGTGATCCAATAAGTGAGGTTACATTCAGGTGTCGGTTAGAGCTGTCCTGTCATATAAAACCCCCCACAAAGTTTGATTACCAACAGAGTCTGCTCTCCAAAATAAAGAGATCTGTTTAAGTGGAATATGCCATGGTCAAAAGAAATTTCAGAGGCCCTCTGGAGAAGAGTTGTTGAGGCTCATAAGGCTGGAAAGCATTTCCAAAGACTTGGACTACCATGTTTGGAGAAGAAAAAACACTCCATACCAACAGCAAAACCTCATACCAACAGTGAAGCATGGTGGAGGGAGCATCATGGTGTTGGGCTGCTTTTCTGCCTCAGGGCCTGGAAGGCTTCAGTCATTGAGGGAACAATGAATTCCAAATTATAGCAGGAAATTCTCCAGGAGAATATCAGGGTAACGGTCCGTGATCTGAAGTTTCAGAGAGGTTAAGTCACAGTCCTGACCTTAACCCTATCAAAATGTTGTGGCATGACCTGAAGCAAGCTGGCCATACAAGACATCCCAAAAAATCAATGAACTGAAACAGTTCTGTAAGGAGGAATGGTCCAAA
>OOFE01016836.1:7270-48235 GCA_900323365.1 Monocentris japonica
TGGTTTTACAGACTTATTTATTTTGTTGTTGTATTTATCCAAAGATGTGTGTGTTTTTTATGACTTTAAACAGTGTATGTATTTTAAAGTTTTGAGTGTCAATAAACTTTTTTCGAAAGAAAAAATCTGTTCTTATCAGTTTAATATCTGATACGTCCCCTACCCGGGGACCATATATTAAATTGATTTTTGGAGCAGGGAGATGGAATAGGGGCTTGCTCCGTCCACTCCACGCATCGACCTGGTATTGCAGTACTTCCAGGAACGGTGCACCCCCTACCTGTGTGAAAAGGAAGTTCGCATTTATACGAGTGGAATTTTACATTGCTATAATATATCTTGAGTGGTTTCATTTGTGCTTCAAACGTATAATCTCCTAAGTAAATACTTGACTGTTGTCTTTAGGGATCCCCATTTGAGAAGAAGTTTGTCTGTCTCTGCCGTAGGTGGGAAAATAACAACGGAGAGCGAAATAATCGCCCTTTCAATGGTCTACTTCTAGGGAAAGAAGTAACTGTGAGACCAAACCTCGTTTTGTTGGGTCCCCTCAAACTGTTGAGGACCAGAGTGGGAACAAAGGTCTGTCTTTCTGTCTATCTAGAGATATATTACTTATCTGACCCAGGACGGACAGTCAGAATGAAGCATATATAGAAAACAACGCTGTATCTCACAATTAAACTGATATGAATATCGAAAATAAAATCGACCCTTGCCTGGTTTACAATTAAGAAAGTTAGGAGCTTTGTGTAAACCAAAAATAGTCTAAAATAGTCTTTTCAACAGATGATTCTACAAGCTAGGGTGCTATTTAGACAGCCTAAATATCTACAAGTTTAACCATTATTATAATAATAATACATATATTTTATGTAATGCTTTTCTGAGTACCCAAAGACGCTTAACATTAAAATCACAAAGAATAAAAACACAATCAGTACGACAATAAAATAGAGAGAAAAAGACGTGGGCGAAATGAAAATTGAGACACTTAAAAGCACGGTGCAAATTATTAGCATTTTATTTTGTAACATGTCTCTGTGATGTTTTTAATGTTTCATATTTTGTATCTTTTTATTTATTTGTATTTCTATTTTTACATGTTATTGTTGTGCATTTGTAGCATTTGTTTGGAAAGGCGCTCTATAAAGATGTACTTACTTTACAATCAACCCCAACAAATGGGTACCCGTACAGGTTATCAGAAAAATATGATCAGTTAATAAATTAGCTATACAGGTGAAGTTGGCATCCCATCAAAGGGGGACTTACAGGCTTTCATGAAACAATAGCCTATGATCAACAAATAAATGAGCTATACAGTAGTTGGCATCCGAGCAATTGACACACTTAGGCTATGTGCCAAGTCCTACTTCACAAAATAATGAGTCAAAAATGATGCCATATTTGTTGTATCTATTGTTAAAAAGCTGTGGCTCAGACCTTTGCATTGCTTATTTTTTGGTTTGGTTCCAATGTTGGTGATCTAGAATTGACACATTCTATTGATGCACTTACTGTAAATCAGTCAGAAACTGATTGCAGTATATCACTAACAGCCCTGGATGTGATGTGTAACTGTCTCATGAATTTGAGTGTTGGAATTGAAGCCTCACAACTGATGACAAATGAAGGCAGGTAACTGATTGTAGAACATAAACACAAACCAACACATTTAATGTCTTTAATGTCTTAATAGTCCCAGCCACTCAGATGGATTTACAATGTACTATTACTTGTTCATATAGATTTTACATTGCATTCACAACCGATATATTTTGTAAAGCAGTGTCTTGTACAGTAAACCACAGGGCAGGCTAAGGCTGTACTCAGTCCATTCATGATTTTCTTTAAGATTAGCATTCTTGATTACACGTTACACTATTTCATCTTTGAAAATCACTATATCCATAATAACTAGGTAATAATCCTACAGCACTTTGCACTCAGAAATAAAATATTTAATTCCTGGAAAAAAGTCTCAACCTGACAAATGATTCAAATTTTATTCATTTCCAAAAATGCATAATACAGTCAAATAATTACATCATAAAAAGGAAGGACAGGAAATGTGGACACAATTGTCTCATGAGAATTTGTTTTTCTATTCAATTTAAAAAAAAAAAAGCCCTAAAAACCAATGAAGCATTAATCCTAATCTAATCCAAAAAGCAATTTAAAAAGGCACAGGGTGCATTTCAGTTGGCTGGCTGAGTTTCTGAACTCTCCAAATCGTTCAGATTCACATGGAATTATTGGGATGTGCATAAATAGACAGATTAGAAGAAAACAAGAAAAATCCGATATGGTCGGGCAGTGACAAAAATAATCTCCATACAGTAATGCATATGTGATTGGACAAAGTAAAAGCCACGCAGATAACAATGCCAAACAGAAGAGGCTGTCCAACGTCTGACTTTTAGGTTCATATGATTTCATTCCATTATCTTCTGTTGTCAGATGCATATAAAATAAACAATCCATTACATTTCAAGTCTAACATTTCCATTGTATGTACATTTTACAAATATTACAGGATACCTACAAATGAATTTTAATCAGTGTTTAAGATGCAGGCTTATGGAAAATAAAGTAAAATTATGCCCTCCCTATAAATGAGCTTCGGCTTTGCATCACTTTGTGCCTCTTAAAAGGTTACTGTAGTTGATTAAAATGAACAGCAATTTATGCATAAAAGGTAAAACCCCTTGTCAAAATACAAAGGTAGATAAAAACTGTACCTACATTACCAATTTCTTACATTGGATTTTAATGGACTTTGAATAGACTTTCAATCTACTGCTAGATTAACCCCAAGAGAAAAAGGCTCTCTCTTTGTACTGCACACTGCCTGCAGTAGGAACAGACAACACCTATCAACAAATTGACCTAAATAATGAAACATCATCTGCCATGTCGTCTGGTGTTTTCCTACAATTAGTCAATTTTAAAAAAGGTGCTCGACTAGTATGAACTTCCATGTCTTAAGGCATACTGAGTGTTGAAAGATGGGGCACTATGAGCTTTTCAGACAGCCGAACCTTTCATTTGCACTGTGGAATTGTAATATGTACAACCAGAGGATGGGATTAGAGAGTCCTTTTACTACAAAAAAAAAAACAACAACAACAAAAAACACAATTTCTACTCAGACTAGGCTGCTAAATACTGCACAGCCAAACTCTGGTGATCAATATTACACAGTATAAAAGAAATGAAATCTGAATTGAGGATGACCGGTTCTTTGTTGCATTTGTGTCCACTTTGAAGGAAGCATCCATGACCATGATATAAACAGTTCTCAACCCATCCCAAAACACACACTTACCCTAACCCTAACCCTTAAAACATCAATTTCGATCAGGGATTCTTAAACTTTTTCAGCGCCAGAATGTAAGTGTAATCTGGGACCAAAGCTCAAAAGGGGGGGGAAAAGAAAAAAAAAAAAAAACTGAAATGGGGACCCCACCTGAAACGGGCTGGTGACCCATGTTGGGTCACGATACATAGTTTAAGAAACAGATTTAAAATCGCTAGTGGGGTCACAAATAGAACCCGCTGAGGTAGGGCTCCACAAACCAAAGCTTCACAATCCTCTGCTTTCTTGTAGCTGAATGCTTTTATATCCAGTTCTGTTAAAACAAGACACAAAATAATACAAAAATAATTAAACAGCCACTTCAGTGGGTGAGGTTGGGTCTGAGTTTTTTAACTCCAGACATCCTGTGAATAGCGTCCCTTGGCCATCAGTTTCTTGATGTAATCAGTGGCCTGGGTCCGCGTCATGCCTGCCAATTCCTCTGCAATCTCATGGAAGGCCGTCTGCACATCCTTGGCCATATTTCTTGCATCCCTAAAACAGGAAAAGAGGTTCAATTAGAGGTTTGGATCTCACTTTTTCAGTGGTTTTGATTTTTATGCCTTCTATGCCCAACAAAGACAACGCTTGGTTGAAACTAGGGTTTGACCAATATATCAGCTATTGGGGAATAGTGGCCCATTATTAAAAATTGGATAATGGCCAGTTGTTATCCTCCTATGATATGGAGATTCTTTCCTCTTTTGATTCTTCAGTCTATCCAACCACCAATAAACCCTGCCTCCAGGAGGTGCTCACGCACCTAACAGAATTTTATTAGTATGGGTTTCAATGGAGAGAGTCTACATCTAAATGCTGTTTCAGGGGCCTTTCCACCCTGACAATACAATTATGGGGGAGTACTGAATACATGTAACTTTTATTTAATGGCATCAAAATGGTCTGATGTAAAGACACTGGCACAAAACATCAGCCATCAGCAGCTTCAATCCAAGAATATCGGCACATGCCTTCAAAAACCCATATCTGTCAAACCCTAGTTGAAACTTCCACAAAATAAACCACATGAGAATGTATGGGTCTTTTCCTTTACACACAAGACAATTTAATGTCAAGTTAATCAGAATCACCTCTGCATTTTCTCATTTATTGTTCCAATTTTGTAATTACCCGCAGATGTAGATGTGAGCATTTTCTACATGGATCAGCCTCCAGAGTTCCTCCTTGTTCTTCCTCAGGATATGCTGCACATACACCTTCATTTTGGAGAAAGGAAAGAGAGACAACAGTGTACTATATGCAATGACTTTTCAAGCATACACTCACACAAACACACACTAGTTATCATTCACTATGTACCTTCTGTATCTGTGGGTGTGGTTATTTAGTTTACATGTCCTGTTCTTCCAGTTTATATGGCCCTGGTCATGTCTATTTGGGTGAGTAAGTGAAGTGTGTCAGTAACAGTTTTTCAATATATCATCTTGGTCAGTACATTCTAAGCACACTGTATATACACTGTAGATACTGTATACATTCATATCCTGTCATATCCATCTACCTCATGTATATATGTAACCTGTACATATACAGTACCAGTCAAAAGTTTGGACACACCTGACTGTTTCTCATGATCTTAAAGACATTTTGATCTAAAGGCTGATGCTTAAATGCTTGAAATTAGTTTCTAACCATTGAATTTTTCTGTTACGATCTCCATACAATAATAGACCTCATGTAATAGAAGCTGTTGACTATCAGCCAATAACTTTCAACTGTGATTTTACTCCATGCTATAAAATGCGGTCATGATGTAAATTCTCATCATCGTTAATAAGAATAGCATTTGCGATATGCCAAAATAAACATTCTGTAAGCCAAATGACCCTGAAACCTGCAATCTCCACCTTGTTTTTCTGTGAATTCTGGGATGTGTGAAGTGGAATTAAGCATGTATTAGCAACAAAGTATATCTAAGAGTATATCCCAGTCGCTATAGCAGTGGGCTGCTGGCCAGCGGCTGTAGGCTGTAGTAGGTAGACAGCCATACCTTCTGCTCCTGGTCCCTGGAGAAGGCGACGTTAAGCTGCGTTACAACTCCATTCCTCTCTGCCTCCTCCAGCTCCTCCTGGTAAAGGTAATCTTCATTCTTATGCCTGCAGCCAAAATACATCATCGTCTCTCCAACCGCCTTTCCTATACAGGGAACCCCAAACAGAAACATTTCTCATCTTGTACTCACTGATGAGGATTATTGCTTTTAGGCTTTTCAACTGGTTGTTTCTGAAAATATAATCAATCGAGGCAAAAGTATTTGTCCGAAATGTAGACAGGCAGACACACACAAATGCTTTTATAAGTATAACTGTTGGAATACTCCATTACCTTATATTCATTCCCATACCACTAAAAGCCTAACCCTGGCTCTGTGTTCAGACTACTTGCAATCACTTCCCCGTGCCACTGTCTGCTACAATCCCAGATTATCAATTGATCGTCAAATGTTGGGACATATAGCCACACCAGTAAATAAATATCTCAACACTAGTCACAAATAAAACCAGCTGTGGCCAAGTGTTTCCTCATTTGTTGGAAACAGTTAGGTCCATGGTTAATACTGGCCGACATGTCTCAAGTTGTAGAAGATCAATGGTCTTGGTGACAGATTGCTGGAATTGTTTGTGCTGTGAACGTGTGGCAACTCTTACTGTAACCTAACTCCACGAGCACAGACAAGACAAAATGTTTAGAGGTCTTCCCCTCATCTTTCAATCCTGGGGGGGTGGGGAACGTGGTTGTCATAAGGTCAGAAATACAAGAATATACACACCATGTCACACAATGTCCTGCACATACCTTGCTCTTTGAGCCAGCCCCTCTCCTGGATGAAGCCCATGAAGGGAGCGATTCCTGTTCCAGGGCCAATCATGATTACTGGGTTGGTGGAATTGAAGGGTAGGCGGAACTGGGACTTGCGGATGTACATGGGAATGGTGGACTTGTGGCCGTTGTCATTAACGGGTTGGTTCTTCAGCCAGTTGGTGGCTACTCCCTTGTTGATGCGGCCAGTCTTGGTCTCATATTCCACCACGACGGCACAGATGTGGATGCTGTTGGGGTGAACCTAGAAAAGACAGCACACTTGCTGATACTGGAAAAACAGAATGACCTACTGTTTACATCCTGAGATGATTTACACTTGAATTATCTTTCTTAGGAATCAATTAAATGCAATGTGACTAAATGTCACACTGAGAACATGCTGCATTTAGCATGTCATAATATAACTCATTGAGGAGAGTTATGTTATCAGATGTTGTGGGATGTCTAGTAAAAACTCTTCATCAATCTTCAGGAAAAACAAAGTGACACAAAATCCTGTCTGTAAAAATGTGTTTGGACAAGCAATTTAAGAGTAGGTAAAGTAGGGTATTACCTTAGAGGAGGATGCGATGGAGTAGTAGCGGGCCTGGAGACGAGGCAGCAGCTCACACAGGTGGTCAATGGGAGGCCTCAAAGAAGGCAGATCTTCCAGGATGGCCAAGATGTTTCTATTGGCGTCCACCACCCAATTCTGGTACAGCGCCTGTGGAGAGGCAAGACAATAGAGAACCGACAGGAGAAATCAACAAAACTCCTGCTACAGGTTCGTGCTCCTACTACAAGAACTGTCTGTAGTTGTGAGGGCAAGTTTCAGCATTACTGAAAGGAGCAGCAGGCAGAAACAACTGTCCACTAGAGCGCACTGAAACATTTCTGTATACGAGAGTCCGTTGTTGCTTTGTGAACCAAAGTGCTTGACTGTACCATCAATACCACCACCAAGGACCCTTTACCACCCGTTACAGACCTTGCCCTCAGGGGAGGAGGAGGCCATCTTGCGCATATTCTCCTGGATTTTGGGTTCAGAAGTGTACTGCGCCAGCTCGTACAGGACGTTGGTGCGGGGAGGGTGCGTGATGTCCAGGTAGTGAGTCAGGGCTGTGCGGTATGTGGTGGGGCAGGGGAAAGGGTGCTTCTTATTGGACTCCTCTGAAAACCAAATAAACAGCACTTCTTTTCAATATCTGTCATTATTAACACTTATTTTAACATTTATAAGAACTACTGCTGACCATAAAATAATCATTTTAAAAAAAGCAACCATGTGTATATCCCATTTAAATAAAAGGGGCTTCTCACAAAAAAGCCTGAAATGAAACGGGTGTGTTGTGTGCTATTCAAATAATAATGTGTTGTAATATTAATGGGCTGTGTATACATATCCAAGTAGGCTATATTTAGGCTGCATTTTTATTTTTATTTATTTATTTTTTATCAAGCTTAGTATCTTATCTTTGTGCAGGCACTTATTACCCTATTAACTATAACCCAGTGAGGCCAGCATTGGCTAACTTCAACATCAGAATATACTATATTCCCATCAGATTATTGCTAGTTTTGTGAAACAAATGTAACATACAGCCAATTGCAAATGGGTCACCACCTCAGAATATCATGCATCAAGTCCATCGTTATTTGGGTAGAATTAATCGAGGAACATCTTTGGCAAACACCCCAAATTTCCAACCTGTGGGAACCGCTGCATTTTAAAAGTACTTTTACAAATAAAACGTACAAGTGTCACTGCTCACTGATGAGCAAAACAAATCTATTCTTTCTAAAACTTCTACATTTATGAATACAAAGTGTTCAGAAATCTTCAAGGCCAAAGGAAACTCATTCAATTCATGACAAGTCATCAGCACTTCATATTACAGCCATGTAACAGCTGTAATTGCTGTAATATACAAAGATCCACTTCATGTGGCACAACTCAGCTGACTTTGAACTATGGAGATATTAATGAACATTTCGTGAGACGGTGTTGTTGCTGTTCAATGCCATACCATCAAGGTTGTTTAGAGAGATAACAGTGTCAAGGTCCACTCCAAGGATTTGTCCCAGCTTGTTCACCAGTGCAGAGTCATTTGTGGGGAAAACTGCAACGTGGTCTCCTGACTCATATCTGAAATCACAGAATTTAACAGATATTTGGACCTGAAGTGACACAGCCTAAGAACAGGACTACTAAAAAATACCACCTGCTCCAGTCAGACAGTATATATAGACTGACACGGTAATTCATGTTTAGGAAAATAGAAAACACTACCGTGACACCGTGACTCAGCAACTGGGTATGGCGAGGTGCGGCACTTGCCGTAACAGAGTTCAAATTTGTTCTTGTGTCTTTATCATTATAATGGAGTGCAAAGATCAATTGCTCCACCCAGAAATCTAGTCCTCATGTTTTTCCCCAAAACAATTTTGCATTTTGTGCCACTACCTCTTATCTTAAAATACTGAGTTCTGCTGGGGAGATTTTGGGCTTTCTCAGTGTGGCCCATTGAACTTGTACACAGGCACCAGTGTCAAGCCAGCTAGAATTAAAAGGAGGACTTCCAGTCATAACTATCAAAATAAAACCCTCATTTGTTTTTTGTGTTTCAGTGTTTTGAGTAATACAAAATACACACGTGAAAATGAATGACTGCAATGAGGGGTGTGTGGTAAATGAAAAATACAGATTGTCCACTTCACATCATATATTAATAGCATGCAGGCCTGTGCAAGATGCCATATATACAGTGCTGCCAAAAATACAGTAAGAATGTAACTATGAATTATTTCAAATTACCGAGCCACAGATTATGCACAATAAATTGTTGTTACCGTCCAGTTTGTACATATGGCCCAAAGTTGGGTAAGTTATTTCCCAAATGTCAAGTAGACTATATTGTATATTGCTTCTAAGCTAAAATGAAAAACCTATGGCATATTTTAAAATGAGCCTTCTTTTTACTGACATGTAACAAATTACTTTCTGTGAGTTATATGCATTATTTAATTAGTAACTTCACAAAACAGGCTCTAATGCCAAATTAGTACACTGGTCATCTGTCAGTTTATTAATGTTTAGAGGATACATCTAGCTAAATATTTTTCCCTCAGTCAAAAATAATGGCTACACAAGGAAAACGTCAACTAAGGCAATACATTGAATTACATTTGAATTAGGCTTTATGACAAGAGGAAATGTTTTAGTGTCAATTAAAAAAGTTTTCAAAATGCCAAAAAAAAAAAATAACTAGATGAAAGACGATTCTGAAAGTAACTGTTATTTGAAAAAGTAACGACAATGCTTGATAAAACAGTTATCAGGTCATCACTTCCAATTTAATGGTAGTTCCTGAATACACCCTCAGACCCCTGTGCATGCAGCTCAAGTGTATGCTGGACCTCCATCTCATCCAGGTTAATTATGACTAGCTTGACTCAGGAACCAAAACAAATGGACAAGCTAACACCACTTCAACCAGACGTGTTCTTTTCATCGCAAGACATGCGTGGAAACGGCATCAAATTTGTGTTTCACTTTTCAAAGTTGGATTTTTTTTTTATCCGTGTATAAATTCAGCTTTTTAAAGTCTTTGAATGCATGTTGTGTTGGTTTAATCACGTCTCAATGAGTAACCCGTGATCACATTGTTGCTGCCTCTGCCCAGCCTTACCTGATCTTGGAGCCTGTTATGTCTAGTTCAAGATGCATGAGATGTCTATCACCACCTTTGTTGAGTTTGCGGTTGACAGTGACTGGGGCCAGGAATGGGTTCTTGGAATCAAACGGCCTGTAAATATAAGAGGATAATATAAATGTTGATGCGTCAGTAAAGAGAGAACATAGTCACAAAACAATTTTATACGATATTGGCCTACACAAGGAATAAATGATATAATATAATCAATAAATGACCTTCCCACCTCCATTAGGGGGCAGAAAGCATCATTTTTAGAAAATGCCCTTAGGTATCCTTTGTAGTTTGTAGGGAAAAAAGGCTAAATGAGTGCACTGACAGTTGTAATAATTAATGAATGGCCAGAGTGACGTGGGTGAACGGGATCTCTGATTCTTACGGCTTCTGGTTCTCAAAGCTCTTCAGGCGTCCAATCTCTCCTGTGTACACTTTATTCATGCTGATGCCAGGGTGTTCCTTCAACTCGTACTGGCGGATGCTGTGTGGGCAAAGAGCTCAAATCAGCTTTTTCATACAATGCATAAATACAGAGTCAAATAAATGTAACCAAAAAGGAGATGGTGGGGAGGTAATGTACTGTTTTCTCTTGAATTTATTATTATTATTTTTTTTTTTTTTATAAATTGGGGTGATCCATGCAGACCTAGGTTAATAATATTTACAAATGAATCTCAGCATTTGTTTTATCCTGTACAGATAAGTGGAGTTTGATACATTATTCAGATGGGTCTGATTCGTTAAGTTGTGCAAATTGAGATACACATGTTTGAGCAGTTCCTCTTCACTTCACTTGTTCATTATGTGCACTGAGGATTTTGGGTGTGAATTCACTTGTGCATGGGTTAAATTGCAACCTTGGCTCCTTTGTCCTTCCCATAGGTATGGTAAAAAAAATAAATAAGCATATCCATGGACTTTTCTTCTTTTCATGTCTTTTTGCTGAAGTGTACAGATTTACCTTGAATTCATTTTTGTTTAGGATTATGCTGCATGAAGATTGAATTGACAACATGTCCTTGGGATGGTAATCAGATAAAACATCATATTTTTACAAAAACTACATAAAATATACTTAGTAGAAAATCTGAAATTTGTGGATTTTGGCTAATCCACATTTTTGCCAATACGAAAGCACTGGATTATTTCATATCAAAAACCTTTATATTAAAAGTATCTTAATGACTTGAGTATACCTATACATTCAGCATGCAATAAACACATTATGTCGAAGAGAGCTGTTAAGAAGTGAGAAGTTAAAAGAAGTTTGAAAAAATATTGTGAGCAAAGAGGAGTTTAAATAAAGAATATTTGAAAACAACACCAACAGAGAAATAGTTCTGAATTAACCTGGATTCATCTCCTAAAGCTTCCACTCCAAAGTGCTCACACACGGCTGGCCAGAACAGCTCCCTCCATGAAACAAAGTCCTCTTCCAGACTGAAAGACATCGAGCCAGTCAGATGAGAAGGACATGTCATTTAACCTTTGTTTCACAAGGTAGGTCAAGTAAAAGAAATCTTATTAAAATGACAACCAAGCACATTTTAAATGATAAAAAAAATCACAAGGAAAATTACTTCCTTGTCACACAGACGTTCAAAGCTCTTAGTGGGCATCCCTGTGTTGCCTACTAAGACCCACATTCAGGTCAATCCATTCAGGAAATGTGCTGTCAAATAGGTTATAAAATCCAAACTATAAACAAAAAAAAGAAAATTACGGCTATCATTATGTGATCAGAAAGTTTCAATTAACATGTTGAGTGCACTAATGCACTTGCTGTACGGCAACCACAGTACTGTGAAAAGTATTTGACCCCTTCCTGATTTCCACTATTATTGCATATTTTTGACACCGAATGTTTTCAGATATTCAATCAAAATCTAATAATAGATAAAAGGAACCTAAGTGACATTTTTTTTTTTTTTTTTATTTATTTAATGGACAAAGTTTTCCAAACACCCATTGCCCCTGTGTGAACAAGTAATTGCCCCCTTACACTCAATAACTGGTTGCACCACCTTAAGCTGCAATAACTGCAACCTAACGCTTCCTGTAGTTCATGGTCAGTCTTTCACACCACTGTGGAGGAATTTGAGCCCACTTTTCCATGCAGAATTGCTTTAATTCAGCAACATTAGTGGGTTTTTTGAGCATGAACTGCTCGTTTCAGGTCCTGCTACTGCATCTCAATTGGGTTTAGCTCTGGACTTTGACTAGGCCATTCCAAAACCTTAAATTTGTCATTTGTCATTGTTGATCGTCTTGCTGCATGACCCAACTGCGCTTCAGCTGACGGACGGATGACCTGACATTCTCCTTTAGAATTCTCTGATACAGAGCAGAATTCATGCTTCCTTCAATGATGGCAAGCCGTCCAGGCCCTGAGGCAGCAAAGCATCCCAAAACCATCACACTACCACCACATGTTTGACTGTTGGTATGAGGTTCATACTGTGGAATGTTGTATTTGCTTTTCACCAGACATAACGGGACCCATGTCGTCCAAAAAGCTCCACTTTTGTCTCATCTGTCCATAGAACAGTGTTCCAGGAGTCCGGGTGCTTCTTGGCAAACTTGAGACGAGCATTCCTGAGAGTAGCAAGGTGGAAACCTTGCTACTCTCAGGAATCCCATCCCATCCCAATCCCATTTTTGCCCAGTCGCTTTCTGATTGTGGAGTCATGAACACTGACCTTAGCTGAGGCAAGAGAAGCCTGCAGTTCTTTGGATGTTGATCTAGGATTCTTTGTGACTTCCTGGATGATTTTACACTGAGATTTTGGCAGGGGCCCACTCCTGGGAAGATTCACTACTGTTCCAAATTTTCTCCATTTGGAGATTATGGCTCTCACTGTAATTCGGTGGAGCCCCAGAGCCTTAGAAATGTCTTTGTAACCCTTTCCAGACTGATAGATAGCAACAACTTTTCCTCTGGTTTCTTAAGGAATTTCCTTTGATCGTGGCATGATGTGCCTCTAGACCACCTTTGTGCTGGTAACTTCAGTCTGATAGTAAGGGTCAAAATAAGAGAGCTTTTTATTAAAATTAATGATTCTATTATTTATTGTTGACATATTGGGCAGGGTTGGCTATAATAAAACCTGTGTTCAATCAGCTGACTGAATTGTGCCTTTAATTGGGTTGACTTTAGGAGGGGGCAAAAACTTTTTCACAAGAGAAGATTGCGTTTTGATTACCTTGAACATCACACAAATGAAAGAAGCAACAAAAACTGATGTCAATTTTGAGCCCTCGCTATGATGGCAGACCAACACAACTACAGCCATGGTCTTAATTTGGACTCGCATTGTTCTGGTCTCTCTCCAGCCTTAACTGGTCTTGGCTACAATGCTGGTATCAGGATTGGAATCATCTTGTGATCAACCAATTCCTTTATTGGGTTTTCCTGAGGATTTGGTGACAAGGTGATGCTGGGATATTGTATCTAAAATTAACACCCTCTGGCATAACAACATTTGAATACCTTGGTTATATCCAGTCTTTCTCATTCTCAAACTTTGCATTCAGCTAGAGTGCTTCATGACTGTTATGCAAACTGTGGAGATGTGTTTGGATGATGTTAGTTTTATATTGATTACACGGGACATGGGTATGAGATGCTCACCCCTCTGGAAAGTCACGCCAAGCTTGCAGAAGTATTGAGGGAGCTCCTGCAAAGAGCACACGGCACGCAGAGATAAACATAGACAAAAACAAACTGCATAGGCAGGACCTGGAAGGTCAAGTCCTAAGGTTGCATGCTGACTGTGAGGGAGGAGAAGGGAACTCAGCCATTAATATCAAACAAAGAAAAACAACACTGGACCTTGACCCCGCAACTAAAGTCAAGGCAAGAGGAATTGAACAAACTTTGTACTATTCTGTCCTACAAGGCAACAGAGCAGAGTCAGTGTCTTCTGCCCCAACAAAATATTGCTGTTACAGAAGTCGAATAAGCTGGCAGCCCGCACACGTTGTTGTATGGACCCACAACCACCATTCAACTACGTACAACTCGCTAATCTAGAAGCTTGTTTGTCTGCAATAAAAAATTGTGTGTCACAAAATTGTTTACTCTTAATTGCCAACAAAACAGAAATGTTAGTTGTTGGCCCAAACGCACAGTCTGAAACTTGGCGGCTGCCTTATTACTCCCACAGTTAAAAATCTAGGTGTGGTATGTAGGCTTAGTCTTCTTCAACCTGTTACTGTTTTAATGTTCTGATCATATTCTGTAAACATCATAATTTGATTGATAATTGTCATGAATCTGACTGTCCATCAGCCTTTCCTAGTTAGGCCTGTAAAGTCCTTTGAGGCTTGTTTGTGATAAAGGGCTCTAAAAATCATCTTGACTTGAAGTTATTTAATGGCCTTCATGGGTATCATTTTTGATGATGTGAAATTTAAACTCTTGTCATGACCTTTGACCTACACCTTACTTACAAGAAGTAATTACTGGTGTTTACCTCTGTAGGGCAGCAATCTCCACCTAAACTTATAGCATGCTCATTCACTGTTGAGCTGTTATTCAGTGTTTATTACATTAGTATTGACATTTCATCCAATGTTAGACCATGACAATAAAAGTTTATTTATTACACCTGACAACTCCCTAGAGGCAAGGTCTACATCTGGTTCAATCCAGCCTGTTCTTCAGAGAGGCTCTGTATTCCACTGAGTGTTACAAACCTTCCCTGACCTGACCTTCCCTCCTGCTAACGAATTGATCCTCTACCTTGATTAAGTATGACATGACTACAGTGAAGAGTGACTCAGCTCAGCACTCACTCTCGTCTTAAATATCAAAGTCATCCCTTTCATATGTAGAACAGTGCTGAGTAAGCAACAAATGTTTTCAGTGTCTCACCAATATCAGTGCAGGCTCTTTTCTTTTTTTTTTTTATCATCAAACTTGATCACAGGACCTGATCAGGTGACTTCCTTAGGGGAACATTATTTGGCTGATCACATGATCCATTACCACTGCTATCTCAACATACAGTATGTATTTTTCATTTTCACGTAATCATACATTTCAGACTTTTTAGCTGACCCTCTTACCCAGAGTATATGTTACATGAAAAATATTTTTTGCAAGTAGCCTATAAAGAAGGGAAAACGATAGCAAAACTATGCTTGGAGCTTGAATGGGGTTTAGAAACAAGTAAAGGAGTAGCTTTTTTTCACCCTTTTTTTCAATATGGTAACAGGATGACTAAGGAGATAATCAAGAACCAGCAACTCACAGCGTAGGCCATGTCACAGATGTAGGTGTTCATGCCAGTGGACCTCCTCAGGTTGGCATCATGTGAAACCACCACCTGTTCATCCTTGGTCAGGTGGCAGTCCAACTCCAGCATGTCTGTGCCAAGATCTACAGCACTGCATGAAGCAACACAAATGTGTGTATATCTGTGAGATTCCACAGACTTACATCCATTCACTAAACTTCACCACTGTTCCTAATGAGGTCTAGCAAATAGTCTACAGAAGTGACATTTGAACACCAAAAGAGAGTAAAACCATACACACACATTCAATCATAAAAAAGCAATTCACTTGCCATCCACTCACTTTATAATCTTACAGAAAGAGCAATGGATATGAATGGCCATCTATGGTATCTGTGCTGTCTGTAGGTCAGCGTGTAAGTAAAACAGATAGTGACAGACCAAAGACTTCAACAGCTGTGTCATTTTAACACATTAAGATAACTCACTGTTTGAAAGCTGCCATGGTGTTTTCGAGATTTTCACCTGCCCCTGCAATTATGTAATTATGTAAAGAGCGCCAAATTAAAATCCATCACTTTACAAAACACGTTGCTACTTTCAGGCATTATTCTGCAACAATTGAAATTGAAACAGCTATAAATTCCAGGGGAATTTTATACATACTGCAATAAAATCAAAATGAGTGTCACACATTCACCTCCACGATGGGAAATATGCCTGCTGAGGAATGTCTCTCGTTTCCTCCGGTGCAAAAGTGTTGGGCATTTCAGCAACAGGGCAGAGGTCAGCACATACCCAGTTATCGTTGACAAGACATACACCGCAGCACACATCTTGTGTCAATATACTGAAAAACAGCCTGAATTAACTCCAGGCAAAAATCCTCCCTGAAACAGAATTTATTAAATAATTTCAGTGCCCAGCAGAAAACATGTCTGCGAAACAAAACTTTCAGGAATTGTGAATCTACTGTGATTTTCCCACTGACATTCATTTATCTTTGATATTTACATCATCAAACCTCTTTCAGAAAGCTGGAGAGATCCAAGACTCCTGTCATTGAGGGAGACAAAAAAGCCAGGGCTGCTCCATAGACAACAGATTTGAAGCTGACTGTCAGCTAAGCAATGTTTGTTCGGGTTTTTATAATCAAACGAGCTTTATTCCATTGTGGTGCCAAAGCAGGTACTGTCACTGTGTCCACAAAGTCAGTCTCCCAGTCACTGTCAATGGAGCAACTCCACGACATTTGGCACTTGACTGGATGCCATTCAGGATAGTCTTGGCTGCCTTGTTTTTAGCTTTTAGAAACTTGTTAATGTTCAGATACCATGACTAAACAAAGACAATAAGAATGATATATTCAGTTTTAGGGGAGCTTTTCCCTCTAACCTTACAGCACACGTTATAACGTAACTGACATATAACTGACAAGTAGCGAAGAGTAAACTGACTCTAACTTAGCTAACGTTAGCTAAATTAGGCTAGCTGCGTCGCTCGAAGTGAGATGGTATAATTTTGCATATGTCATCAAACTATTTTGTTTTTCTTTTTGGCTTCAGTTACCTAGTTCCAGTTCCGTGATTTTCCAGGTATTTGAATACCTTGTCACAAAGCTGAATTCAGTGGGCTTCGCCACGAAAGCTTCAGTCAGCTACGCACAGCAGCAGCTGTCAGTAACAAAACACACAAACGACCAGTCGGTTCCAGCGTTGTACGCATGCGCCAAACCAATTTCTCTCCAGAGATAACAAAAAGGCAATGTGCTCTCAATCTGTCGGTGAGGAAAAACTGCAGACGAGTGCCTGACCTCACTGTATTTGTGTTAATGGAAACATTTTGAGATATTGCCTATTGTTGCAGATATCTTCCCTGAAAAACACCGGCAAGTTTAACAGGGCCAAATTACATAAACCGAAAGTATCGTTCGCATCCACTGGAGACATCTTTGGCAAAATAAGATTAAGAGCCACAGTACAATTTAATTTCCAAAAAAAGATAACTGATTATTTTGAGTCCATGTTATCCACCAGATGTCGCTACAGTGCACGTTGTTGTAAGGTTGAAAGGTAAACCACAGACAATAGCAACACCCCGCTGACATGACGTTGGATGAATTATGGTGAAGGCTCATATTGCATTTTAGACCTAGGGCTGATTTGCAAAACGTTGCTTTGCAGTAATTAAGGTTAACATACACTTTACTTGTGTGAGAGACAGGTGGACATTGTGATAATCCGAGTATTTTGACCGAACAATGTTCAAGTCAAAGTTCACTTTCAGCCATAAACCGTTCGTGGACACACACCCTGAAAAGTAATATTTCACCAAAGCATTCATTGTCTATTCATTGCCTTGTCTTGACGTTTCATCATTTGAGGAGCAGTATTTGCTTTTTATTTTTTGTATTTAATTTTACTAAGCGGTGAAGTGTACACAATATGCCCCAAGGTTTAACAAAGGTCTTGGAGGGGTGGAAATGTCTGGAAGAGGAGTATCAACACATTCAGGTAAGAAAGGGATCACATAACAGTTGACAGTATCTTGTTGTGTTATGCAGTATTAATGCAGGTTAGATATATATGTGTGTGTGTGTGTGTGTGTGTGTGGTGGGTGAGTAGGTGGGGTGTTGAAGGGCTATGACAATGCCATATACCCGACTACTTACTACTAAGACATGAGTAGGTTTCATACCTGTCATTGAGGGAATAATATATTTTCATGAGCCAAGCTCCAAGACTTTGATATCTTGGTTTCTAAAAGTTGAAGATTCCCTGTCATAGACTCAACATTCAAATGTAGCTTGTAATCTCCATTTTGCTTTGAATGTTTCTGTAATCCCTTGGTCTTATGTCATCCAGGAGACGCACAGAATGTACTTGCAGAAACTAGATGAAATTTCCAAGCTCCAGAACAGTTGCTCTTTCTCTATTTCCCATCAGCGCAAAAGACTGAAGGAGATGTCTCACTTAGTGAAGTAGGTGTTTCAGTCTGCAATATACATTCACAGACACAGATACATATTGTACTTGAACACACACTCACACACACACACACACACACACACACACACTCACACACAACAACACAAACACACACAAATACACAGAAAGGTATACAGACAGGCAGACACATATGGACAAACTGGATGCTTCTCAGCTCAAATGAACACACACACACAGCATGTCTAATAAATAATGTTATGTCAGTATGATATAGACTTATCTTGTACACTCATTCATTGAGTCTTCCACTTATATCATCAAATAGATGCAGCAAAGGACTAACGGAAGAAGATGCCAAAACCATGGATGAAATAAAAGAGAAAATCAAGACGCGACCAAATGTTTTCTTTGAAATGGAAGCTTTTCTTCCCAAGAAAAATGGGTGAAGACTTCACTTTATTCAAAGGCCTAACAATAAGAGCCATTTTCAAAAGATATTCAAAAACAGATTTATTCAATTTGCAAAAAGTGACTGAAAATTTTTTTCTCAATCAAAATCTCTCATATTACAGGTTGTATCTCAATCTGGTCCTGGGAAATGTCAATGTAACTCTCCTCAGCAAGCAGTCAAAGTAAGCACCAATAATCAAAGGCATTACACCACATGAAATAATCCAATCAAGTCACCTGTTTGAATAGTGACATTCAGAGTTCAGAGACAGATAAGAGTTAAGTCTTATCTATTCAAACTACATTGTTCCGACAGTGCCCCGACAGATTTAGTTGTTAACTTGATTTTCACGTCCCAGTGATTACTGTGATTACTTACTACACAATTAACCTACAATCATGCATGAATAATCCCCTATTGCCATTACTTTAGGTCAAGCTGGGACAGAGCCTTTTAAGAAAAAGCTTTCAAAATTACAAAAAAAACATCTGTCTATTTCATTCCTTTTGCAAAACCTAGTACTGTGATTCCAATATTTGTTCTTGTTCCTTGTCAGATTTGCCTACAAAGACGAATATGAGAAGTTCAAGCTGTGCCTCACAGTTATACTGCTGCTCTTCTCCTTCATATGCTATTTCTTTGTGAGCTACAGGTAAGCATAATATGAAGCAGAGCTTGATACTGAACAGCTACTTCATCCATGTCAGTTACTGTGAGCTGGTTTGCAGGGAAGCTACATGTTCAGGTATGTCTAAGGACTTGTGTGTCCATGTGTGCACTTGTGTGTCCCTGATGGTAGATTTGTTGACGCGATCCTCAATTTCCTGCTGGTGTGGTACTATTGTACATTAACTATCAGGGAAAGCATCCTCATCACCAACGGGTCAAGGTCAGCCCAACAACTCTTCAAATTTTCCTGCCAAGAAATCACAACAATTGTAAAGCACTTCCCCATGATGATTGCTAGAATTCATAACAGAAAACATATTCATAGCCCTGTCTCAGAATTAAAAGCTAGTCCTTTAGTTCGCAGTAAGTTCTTAGCATTGTTGACTTCTGTATTACTAGACTACTAGGTTTGTCATTATGGCAGTGATCTTCTTTATCTTTTTTTCTGTTTGCCCTTGTAAATCTCCCTGCTTAAGAACATCGGCTTAGTAAAGTGTAAAAGAAGTCAAAATCTCTAAATAAAATGTGTACTGCATTATAGGATCAAAGGCTGGTGGGTTTTCCATCACTACGTCTCAGCTTTTTTGTCCGGAGTAATGCTGACGTGGTGAGAAAATAAGCACTTCTCTGTCTATATCCCTTAATAACAGCCAAACAATTGCCACAATTGATTAAAAAATAAGTTTTCCTGTGATTCTATTACCTGCACATGTTTCTTACTGTTATAGAACAAACCATTCCTGTGATAGTGAGAAAAAATGTCTCTCTTTTACTCCTAAGGCCGGATGGGAACTTGTACCAGATTTTCAGGAACCAGTTTCTTGCCTACTCCTTGTATCAAAGTAAGGCTTACAAGAAATACAATAATACAATCATGGTTCAACCTACCTTATGTCAAATGAAAGAGTGATCAGTATTGTTTTGAACTCTATGTGTGTGTGTGTGTGTGTGTGTGTGTGTATGTGTGTGTGTCTTTTGGAACACACAGGTCTTGTTCAGTGTCTGCAGTGCTATTATCAGAGTGGCTGTCTGTATAGACTACGAGCCCTGGGAGAAAGACACAACATGGATCTGACCGTGGGTGAGATACACTGTCATACAAGCATTCTCAAACCTTTTCATGCCAAGGACCCCAAATAGATATATATTAAGGCAGCCATCGTCAGATTTGAAAATTTGGTATATACAAATGAAACAATAGTAAAATTAAACTCTTTATTTGGTTTGGAACCCCCTGAGGCTCCTTCGAGCACCCCTGGGATTCTCTATTTTGGGAACCATTGCTGTGATAATCAAATGCAGGAGAAAAATATGAAGCTTTAAAAGCCTCTCTACGTTGTGTTTTTAGAGGGATTTCAGTCCTGGATGTGGCGAGGACTGACTTTTCTTTTGCCCTTCCTGTTTTTTGGTCATGTGAGTATACGATGTGGTTATTGTCAGCTGTACTTGTGTAGTTTCCTCTTTTTGAGTAACTGTGCTGAGTCATGTTGCACAGAGATGCTTTTTTTTAGCTAGAAATTGCTTAGTCAGTGATGAAAATAATACATAGTCATGTTTTAGACTGGAGGACACAGATTACATGTTAAAGATCATGATGCCACACAATAAAGCCCTAATTTTTACCATGCACACTTTGGCATGGTCTAACCCTGGTATTGAATACTGCATCCATTCACTTTTAAACAAAAGAAGCCCTTATGTCTGACTGTTTTGTCTTGTAGTTCTGGCAGCTCTTCAATTCAATCTCTCTATTCAGAATGGCTCAGCTCCCAGAGTGTAAAGAATGGCAGGTCAGTGTGCCCTGTCTGGCTCTTACGAGTCCTGTGATTCCCACTATTCCTGCTTTTATAATGATAACATTCTTTATTTTTATAGCACTTTTCAAAGCAATGTGCTTCACAACCAAGAAAAATAAAAAATGAACTATGAAAAAGGTCAATAAAACAGAAAAATCACTAAGAATAAAAATCAAAAATACGTCTTCAATCAAACATAAAACAACAAACAAACAAGAAATATTTTTAAAAAAGTAATAAATAAATGAGGGCAACAAGGATAAAAGGGAATAAAAGCCCAAAATTATCGAGAGGCCTTACGAGAAAAGTATGTTTTAAGGCGTGCTTTAAAAGATGATACTGACTCTGACAGTCTGTGATTTTAGCCTGGTCACCTTTAGTCTTTAGCCCGGTCACAGGAACAGTCAGAAGGGCCCTGCTGAGGATCTCAGGCTGCCTGCAGGCTCATAAGGGCTCAAATCTTCAGAAAGATAAATTGAGGCCCTGCAAGGCCTTAAGAACAGTCAGTAAAACCTTAAAATCAATCCAAAAACAGACAGGCAACCAGTGAAGAGATGTAATATATCATAGTAAAATAAGCCATCTAGATATGGTTCTAGTGCTGGTTACAGCATCATCACTGTTCTTATATATATATATATCTGTATGGTACCATCAGTGTGTTAACAAAGATGTACTGATTAAGCCTGGTGCTGTAACATGATCATTTTCCAGTTATGCTAGTTTAGATGATGGTTAAAACCATGTTTAGGAAATGATCCATGTTCCATTTGATTCCAGGTCTTGATGTGTGGCCTCTGCTTCCTTATTTTGTTCATGGGAAACTTCTTTACCACTGTTGCTGTCGTTCGTCACAAACTCAAGAGCAAGAGCGGGAAACCAAAGAGTTGGTGATGAAAAAGTTATCCACAAAACGTCTCACATGGCTTTCTCCCCTCCAGAAAGCCCATATCATCATCATTATTTGCTATTAACAGGCCTCGTCTTAGCGTAGACATTAATACACTATCAGCTTATTTTTGGCATGGCCATGTTAGTGTTTTGAGTTTCTTGATATTTAAGCCAACTGAGCATGCTAATAAGCCTATTGTCTATTATTGCAAATAAAACGGCAATAAAAAAAGTGTGTTATGGCAAATCAATCACTATTACAAGTGTTCAGTTATGTTCTACAATGCCTTTGCTTTCTTATAAGTAACAACAAAACACACAGTCAAGAGGAGCAGTCTTCAATAAAAACGACCATTTTGCACTACTTACTATTGTACACCATTTCTTTTTTCCTGCCTTCTTTTCTTTGGGAAGTAGTGCGTCATTGGCTTTTTATTGGTTTAAGTTCTTGAGTTCTTCTGTATACTGGTGTTGCGTGTGTTTCTCTAATTTCTTTATTTGAGGTGTGATGACTGAGTTTCCCTCAGGGATTAATAAACTCATCTCAGCTCATTAGGCTACCTCTTGTCTCATAATCGAGGGAGAGGAGGTGAAAAGGGTCAACTGCTTCAGGTTCCTTATATCTCCTTTTTCTTTTCTTTTTTGTGTTCACTGTGTTATGCTGTTATTTAAACCACAAACACATACTCAAACAAATTAATTCTGGGGTATTGGGCTATCCACCATGTGCCCTTGGCATTATGAACATAAACACTTAAGTGGAGGAGGAAACCTTTAATGGGTGAAGGTGCAGCTAACTTGTCTGTCAAGGATACACTCTCATACTGTTGGCTAGATTACATAACCCTGACCCCAAACCTGCTGCACTCCAGCAGTTATCTATGAGAGCACGTGATGGCCGATTCGCGAACGAATCGTTCAAAAGAACCGAGTCGTTTAAGTGAGTGAGTTGAATCGACTCGCACACGCAACTGAATCGATTCTGCAGCGGTTACAGCAGAACAACATGTCTCTTTCGTAACTACGCCGATCCTGCCTTGATAATAACTCCATAAACTAGTCATAATCACTCATGAACTCTCAAACTTGGTCATTGTGAAACACTCACCGTGTTACAGCATGCTAGGTGATTTGTGTGTCTGAGCCGGGTGCTGCTGAATCAAATGAACCGCTGAGCGGAAGAACGGAGTGAGCCGTTCACTGAACCGCTGAACCGAAGGACCGACTGAGCCGTTCACTGAACCGCTGAGCCGAAGGACCGACTGAGATGGGTGCTGCTGAATAAACCGATGAACGAGAAAGTCGACTTCCACGTACCCGGATCAAGGAGCCATATTGAAGCGTGAATAAGGCCAATGTAATACAGTTTTTCTCAGTCGCATTGGTACATTTCTCGAATCATCCTTAACATTTGCAAAACAGTAAGTGCATTTCTCGAAACAATTCGTACAAACAGCACCACACAATGGATTACCTGCAAAAGCCCGTAACTTGCTCAAAATCCTTAGTTCATCTCTCAAAAGTAAATCTTCCTGTCAATGAACATGTCAGTGCCATCAGAAGGACAAGTCCTTGTGTCATTGTTTACAAACAAAATAATCAAAATGCTTCGTCATGTTGTCAATATAACAGTGTACTCTGTAAGTATTTTCTGATGTAAACTATGACTAAGGTTTTGATGACGATGACTGAAAATGCACAAGGCTGCACTTTTTCTGTATGGCATGTATCAATTTCAACAGTACAAAGTTACACATTACTGTATGTGGGAGATTGATTGCAAGAGATTGGACAGGATTCACATTCACGCTTTTACTGTTTGTAATGTAATTTGTTGACGGACCATGTCATTGCAATACAGAAAAGAAAAATACATGGTCTGACTGTTTCACAGCACTGCATAGCACAAAGGAAAAAAATACATAATTAGAAATTTAAACATAGGAAACACCCCTTAGGCAGAACTGTACATGCAGCTCTGTATGTGGAATTACAGTGTAGTCTTTCTACACCTCATGATGTTCCTGTCTGTGGTACATGGTACAGCTGTTTCATGCTCATCTGGTGCCTTTTCAGCATCCTGTCGATAGTTGAGATGCTAACAGATTGGATGTTTTCAAAGACACTGTTGTCTTCTATAATGGCACTCTGTATCTCCCTTAGTCTAATGGCATTATTTGCTTTGACCATGGTGCAAATAGCCTCCTCCTGTTGAGGTGTGAAAAGGGGCCCTCTGCCACCCCTGTTAGGTAGTCTTGCATTCCTATGTGGGAAAAATACAGTAATGCAAAACATAAGATTGAGTAAGATTTCAAAAAATATGTCACTGTATATACAGTATATATATATATACACACTGTATATATGTATACATGTGTGTATATGTTACAATATACACTATGTACAGTATGTATCTGTATGAAGTATATTTACTGTATACTGTAAAATGCAAGTGGAATACTGTAATATGAAGCATTACAGTAAGTATACAGTATTACAGTACAGTGCACATTGTTGGATTACATCCCTGTTCTCTCTACAAAATGTTTGAATGATTGAGGACACGGTTGTTCTCCCAACATTCAGCTGCACCCTTTAACCAGCCTCGGCCATTGTAAGGCCATGATTGAGAGCATGGGCCACAATTGTGGCCCTTATTTCATCAGGAACGTGCCTATGTCCTTGGCCTCTTCTACCGCTTCCTCTGTTTTGCCTCCCTACCCTTCCACCACACAGCCTTACTCATCTTCTTATTCCTGGCTGTTGATCCTGTTCATTTCCTTGTTGTTCTTCCATTGTGAGAACACTGTGTTGTGCTCTGTCTATATATGCTTGCCAATTAAAGGTTTATGCACCTCTGAGCTATTTTAGAGAACAAAGTAATAAAACTTGATAAAACTTTATTAAGATTCACCTGAGAGCAATTCATCAATTCAGGACACATTTACAAAACAAGTCTAATAGAAATGTATAGAAAACATGTTTGACAGATTATGACAACTGGTTCAACCATTTTGCATGTAATGACTTATGCAATGAATGAATGCCGAGATGTTTTGGGGGGTGAGACTATTCAACAGAGAACCAATACAATACATTTTGATCAACATGACATAAGCGATTGATAATGTAGGTAACAGCAGTCATCTGTACATAATCATTTGCATGAATGTGCCAAAGCATTTGCAGTTTGTTCAAAAGAATGAGAAATTGCTTTTGTGATGTGCACAAGTGACTAGATGATGTGGAGGTTGAACAAGTAGTTTTGAGAATTTCAATTCTGATCTGAGAAATGTACCAAAGCGACTGAGAAAAACTGTAATGTAGCGATCTGCACACATTTTGTAATGTTTAAGATGTTGTTGAACAAATTAAGTGGTAATTGGGTAAACAATAAGCCCAAGTTAACATTTACCATTGGTCAACAAAACTGTCTCAATTAGAAAAAGAAAGATGACACTAAATAAAATGAAATAAATGACAATACTCTGTACTGCATATATAGTACAGTACTGAATGTACAGCACTACGCTGGCATACTAGTGGAAAATCTTTATTAAGTTTTGTAATTTGTAAATTAGGTTATATGAAGACACAAATCATAGCGGTTTACAGAGTAAACCTAACTTATTCATCATTATTGACTTAACTTATTTGAAATGGAAAAGAAAGGTAGGATGTTCAACTAATCCCTGTTATTAGCAAATAATTATATAAATATCATTATTGTCACTAACCTGTGGGTTATCTGGTGTTTTACAATTGTAGTATATGTGGTTATTTGCATGTCTGGTTTGACAGGGGAGAGAGACTATATAATAACTATGCCTGTTTAGTTCAAATAGTAGAGCATCAGACTCTAGCAAGGGGTTGTGTGTTCAAGCCTCATGTAAATTTAGTTATGACATATACATTTTTATTGGTTAATCATAATGAATCGATTCAGAATAGATTCACCTCTATCGCACGCCCCGAAAGAATCGAGTTAGTTAAAAGAGTCGGTCTTCCCATCACTACACGTCACATGTGCACAGTAACATTAGGTAATGCCGTTTTGGATTAGTCCATGTCGAGAAACGTGTCCATGGAAATACAACGTGAACATGCTTCATCTCAACAGTTAATTTACACAGAGTTATCTCCATAAAATGTACTTGCCCAGAAGACGTAATCTTAGCTTCATTGAGTTTATTTGGCATTGAAAATGAAACTGCTTACCCCCCTTACCAGGATCGAGTTGGTTTGGTCCTACGTGGCGTAAAGTTTCCTTCCGCGTTGTGTGCAGTGTGCTTGACAGAGGAGAAGCGAGGGTAAGCATTGGTCCAAAAGTTACACCGTAATTTGCTTTAGTTCGAGTTGTGGTTTGTGTCAATCCGCAGAGAGTACAGGACAGTGATAACAGACTCACACGCTAAACTAAACCTTTCACATTTTTCGAAAAAAGGTGAGCTTTTCGTTAGCCTACACTAACATTAGCCAGAAAGAAGTGCTGAGACTGGCGTTTCGCAAACTGTAACGTTAGCTATCATGGCTTGGAGCCGGTATTACTTTTCGTAAATCTTTATAGTTTTCTTTACATTGATTTTAGCGAGCTTTATACACAGTCGGTTTAAGGTAACGTCACCGCACTTAATAAACCAACTAGTGTTGTTGTGTAATCTTTTGAACCAGCAGTCCAGGGAATAGCCAGGGACTCACTGTTAAACATGGGTTACACAAAATTCAGTTATTGTCCTCCTTAAAACCGTTTATCTAAAGAGCATTGTGACTTATTTAACGTAGTTGCTGTGTTTAGATTTCCTTTTATTTTCTTTTTTAAGTTTCATTTTTTGCAATACTGGAGGTGTGAGCTTGATTTAGAGCATGAAAGATAAAATGAGACCTTCCTCACGTTTTCCTTATACACCAGTGTATCAAATCGACAATAACAATTTTACACGAAGTTTACTTATTTTATTTTTATGTCAGGTCAAATGGTAAAAGAAATTGCCTGTGTTACAGTTCCTGTCTGTTTCTGTTTCCTCCTAACTGCCCAGGCTGCTAAATTAATTCTCCCTATTGGGAGATCATTAAGCGAAGTAGTCGGCATGGATACCATTTTACAAGGAACAAGAGACACTGAAACTGTGTGTGCTTGTGATGCCATTTGCTGCCCGTTGCTTTAGCAAAGTTGCTATTTTATGGGTTATCAGAGTTCTTTGGGGTGCTGCTTTAACAGACAAGTTAGAAACCTGGGATTGTCACACAAGAAACCAGCTGCCAGGCAGTAGAACAAGCACCTACTTTGCCTATCTATTGCTGCTGTTTTATGAAAACCATGAAACTTGGTTGTTTTAATTTTTTGTGACTTGATTAGAAATGCTTGAATAACCCATGCCACCCATCTAAACCCCATTGTGTAATTCCCCCCAATTTCAATGAAATGGGGTTTTTCTTTCTGAATTACTGAAAATGTTATTTTTGAAGATACTAGGTTATCATCATTGTGTTTTAACAGTAGTTCTGTAAAATAGGATTAGGACCACACAAAAGATGTGACTCAAACAGTTCTCAAAATGTGGACTAGCCAGCTGTTGGGATCAGTGAAAACCTGATCACTAGTTTTCATTCCTCCAACCTAATTGTAGCATGAGAACTAAGAACATGAAGTTCTCTCAAGCATTGTGTGAAAAGAGCTGCTGCAGCATACTTTCTTGAAAAGGGCTTTGTTAGGGATCGCTTAAGGTGCTCCTGGTTTGAAGGACATGTCATGGCAACCTTTGATATGGTCCTATTATAATCTGTTAAACCAAGTGTGTGATAATACTTGGACAAAGCCTGTTGTTGTATGGTTTAACTAGTACAATATTGTACAATATTGCTCACATCTGTTAGTGATAATAACATCTTGTGTAGTCCAATTTTAGGCCCCAGTCCCTTTTCAGTTGGAATTACCTGGCTAATCTCCCTAATGTAGGAGACTACAATATTTGCTCCTTGCAAATATTTGGGCAAACAATTCTTGATATATTCTGTTCAAATTCAAAATGGAACAGAACCGCAAATGCACATATCCATCCCCTCACCTCCCTAGATATCCATTACAACACACTCGCTGCAATTTAAATTCAACAGTTTTATCAGATAAGATGTCAGCCTCTCCGGGGCTCGTGTACCTTTTTTTTTTTTTTTTTTTTTTTTCTTTTCACATGGGAGACTGGTCTGTTAAATTTGCTCTCTTTCCCTCCCCTAGTTGTGCGTAAACATGACAGACATGGAAGGTGAGACCATCACCCACCCTGAGCCAATGGTGGATGAAGAGGAACCTCTTTTCAGCAACCTAGACCTCTTCCTCTTCTCCCTTGTTGTTGGCCTTCTCGTTTATTGGTTCATGTCCCGCAAGAAGCCTGAGCCCATCCCTGAGTTCAAGAAGCTCGACACACCGTGAGTATCTGTCAGGTTTTACCAAGGCTTAGGCAGTAATACCACCAGGGATGGTGGTCTTCATGCTTGATTGATTGGGGGTTGAAGACTCAAAGCTCACAACAGCCATCAGGAGCCAAAACGAAGGCTATTTTAATTCATTTAGAAACTCTAGCAAGGTAAACGCACAAGTTGAAGCCCCTTATGCAAGAAAGAGATTTTGCTTTTTTGATGTTCAACATTTTACTTTTGGTGGTAGACAAGGCCATCTCAGTGTGTCATAGGCGGGTGTATCCCTGATCTAAGCCACTTCTTTGCCTCTGTGTTGTGTCCCTGGCGCTCCCTATTTAAGGTTGTGATAAAAGCTGTAGAAGAGGCCATTCTGGTGTTACCTGTAAATAACGTCATTCTGCTACTGGAAAGGGTGTTTCCAAACGTCTCTGTGGCAATATCTTGGTGTGGTTAGAGGCTGCCCTATAGTTCTAAACATTACAAGCACGAGTAGAAGAACAATCAACATGAGACAAAAAACATTAAAAAGTAGGTGGGGTGCAGTTACAAAAGTACAATTTCAACATTATTGAAACCTCTTACACATGATTGACCAGGCCATACTTTCTTACTTGAGGAACCTCAGTGACTTTAACAGTAGGGGGAGACCTCTCCTTCCAACTTAAGAGGCGAGGCTGCTTTTTTAACAATTACGTTTTGGGATATTTTTTGCTTTATTGGGCAGCATAGAGAAGATTGACAAGCATGGGCGCACCTTAGTCCGCTGACCCCCAGTGTCTTTACAAAAGGGAAGTTGGAAACAAGTCCAAGTCCAGTCCAAGGAACTTTGACCTTTCCAACTGGGGGAACTAGCCCCAAAAAGGTTCCTCTGGGATAGTTCCTAGCCCCAAAATAAGTTCCTGCTAGCGAGGTAGTACTTTTTGGGAGACCAGGAACCATCCAGGTGGAGTTACAATACTGAACAACGCTAATTGGTCAGTACAAGCTACGCAAAAATCGTCAAGTCTGCCAACCGGCATTGTTAAATACCGTCTTGTTCAATCTCTTCTTCAACTTCGGAGCGTCTCATTTCCAAAAAACTATTCTAATATCATGTTCATACCAAAGCAGTGTTGGAGCAAACTGTAGAATTTTAAGTTTCACTTTCGTTTTCACAACGGGAGACTCCGTTGAATGGTGTTCTGTGCTACTGGTCTACTGGTCTGTGTCATAAGGGGATGTGCCTGCAGGGTGTTTCCAAGCAGCAGCTGAGTGAACGCCGGTGAAATTAGTCTCTGTTGCGACAGGGAACACAACGAGATGCACCTCAGGCAGTGTTAGAGATTGAATTAGATCAATTTCTATACATTGACCAACTTTTTATTTTGTGGCGGGTCAACACCATAGCTGCTTGGACTTCCTTCATGTTTGCTGTGTTGAAATTGGCGCTGTTGTTGTCCAAGTTGTCGTGTACCTAAATAACGTGTAAAACTTCTTATTTGCCTTATCTCCCCGGTACTTTGGTGCGGTGGGAAAGCAACCTCAAACTCTTTTGGGGAACTAGAAACATTCATGCTCAAAAAGGTACCCAAAAGGTTCTAGTTCTTGCGGTCGGAAAATGCCACATTATTAAGGCTTTTGTAAATGTTCCACTAGTGGTGACCTTTGTTTCCTCTCTTTTTCTCTGCTCTTACAGTCTCACTCTCAAACACACTTATCCAGTCTCTCTCTGCCTCTGGCTTTTCTCTCTGTCATGTCACGCCTACAGACAGTCCCTCCCCTCATCATCACTTATCAGTGGAGTGGTGGAAGCTGGGCTCGTGTTCAGTGTACTCTACTTCCACTGGCCAGATTTTAGTCCCTCCCCAACCACAACACAAAGGTTTTGATTTGTTTTGTGCACCGGAGTAAAGCCACGGGCCAGGAGCGGCGGTGTTCGCTGAGTGGCTGGGGACTTGCGTGGCCGTGTGAATGGAGACAGTGTTGGGAGGGTTGGAGGCTAAACTCTGTCTGTGTCTCAGTCTGTGCCAGGCAGATCCTGACCATGTGTGTGAAAACGGAAGATCAGCTAGGGGGGGAGAAGTACTCTGGGAGAACATGTACAGCTCTGGGAAGAGGGTTTGTCTGTGGAGGGCGGGAATACAGGAAGGGAATGTATAACGACACAAGCACCGAGCTGGACTCTCCTCCCCTTAATGGAAGCAATGGTTACCTAACTGTTATGAAGGGGGGCGTAGGCTTCCATGTCTTTCCTGTGCTTTTGTTTTTGGCCCTGAACCCATTTTGAAAGTTCCCTGGAGAGCAAGTGAGGAGGGCTAGCCAAGCTTCTTTTGTGAGTCCTCTCCAAAGGTGGAAAGTTGAGGCAAAAGACAAGCAGCCCTTTCTTTGCCCCGAGTTACTTTTTTTTTTTTCATCCTTCTTTCCCCCACTCCCCCCGTTTTTCTGTGTGCAAGCTAAGCTGCTCTGCCATTGGTGTAGGACCATGTCACAAATGGAATCCTTTTATGATAAATGAGGTTGCCATAGTAATGACATTCCCCTCTCTCCTCCAGTGGGATGGGGGTGGGGGACACTTCAGAAAAACTACCATTCACAGCTCTTCCCCCTTCAATGGTCCACGAAGGAGTTGCTCTGATAACTTGCCAAGTTCTTAGAGTGGATCGCGTAGACTTTTTCATGTTTGTAACACCTTTCAGATTGGAGAGGAAAAGGGGCGGGGATGAGGAGGAAGGCATTCTCAGTTCTTGAGTGTTTCAGTGTGTGTTTGTGTGAGTCAAAAGTGTGGGACTGCAGTTCGGCTAGATTTTATGGGAAAGTCAGTTTCCCACCATTGTGTCCTCAGCGGTTGCCAGACATTGACAGGGCTTGTAGACTGCTGTGTGTGTGTGTGTGTGTGTGTGTGGTGGAGTTCTCTCTGTGTGAACAACAGACGCTGCTGGCTTCAGAGAGGGGCACAGGAAAACGCAGAGTTAAGATCGTGCTGGAGGCTCTCAGGTGACGGCAGGCAGCAGTTTAAAACCTAGCAGTGTCGGGGTGCCTCTCTGGACTGGATTATTTTTCATCCTGTGGTTGTCGAGTGTTGTCTTCTTGATTTTGAGCGTGGCGCTTCCTAGTGTGACCTAGCCAGTGGTGCTAGTGGCAGTGGTTTGCTACAGGGCTGCATGCCATGGGCTGTGTCTTCTCCCTGCCAGAGGACAGGAGAGATGCTGTTGAGAGGTCAGTAGAAAATTGTTTAGTTTGTTTTTACTATCTTAAAAACCCCATGAAGTGATTTTTTTTTTTTTTCTTCCTTCCCAGAGTTGTTAAGCATTGTACCTAAATGTAAGGTAATGAACGGAAGTAATACGGGCTAAAAACAATTCACAGCATCTATGGTTGCTTGGAATTTTCTTTAAATATGGCACTAAAACATTTCTCACCACTTGTAATCCTGATGTGATAACTCTCTCTGTACTTGGGAGTGTAATGTTTTGAGTTACATCTTGTAAGCAAGTTCAAAGCGCTGTGCTGGTGGCTCATTTCCAAGGTAACATGTTCACAAAGTGCTGTTTGCTTGTTTCAATCACAGATTAGCAAGGTAGGTAGGTTTCAAAACGTATACAGTGTTCCTATGCGATAATGGCGAGTATGGTGATAAAATTTGTTTGACTACAAACATAATTTCATTATTGCTTCTTTGTTTTTGTTTGCCAGTTCCTTAAACACTGTGCAGTCAGTTGTCATCGTTGGCTAGCACGCTTCCATCCATATTTCCTTTTAATCAGTCAATTATCATGACATGAGCTTTAAATTTCCATTTCATTGGGTTCTTCAAACAATGAGTCAGGACCCAAAATGGATCACATGCCCCTTATTGTGGCATGACAAGAGCAGCTGAATGTGACTAAGACTAAATGTACTCAATTAGTGTCCTAGGCTGAAAAGGTTTAGCTGATGGGTGGATGGATTGATTGATGTGAAATTCTTTTATTGAAAAATATTGAAAACAAAATCCTCCTTGTTGAGTAATTGTGGAGCCAGTAAGACAGACAGGCAGGCTGAGCTGATAACGATTCAGACAGAGCCTGTTAAGTCTTTAAGGAATGCTGGGGCTTCGGGGCAAAGGCTTGTTTCAAATTTCTATCAGGAATTTACACTGCTCTTGTGAGTGCAATTCATAATAACCATGGGGGCCCCATTTTATGGTGTGTTCAGCACGGATCCCACATGTCTGCGCTCTGTGCACACCGCTGCAAGCTGGAATGATTCCTTATGTTGTAAATTATTTGGCTAAATGAACATGAGAGTCAAAAAAGATCCAGATCTCAGATCCACTTCATACAGGCAACTGGTGAGGTGAAGTCTATGAACAAAGGAGGCCAGTTTGGTTCCAGCTAATAAAACAGAACAGTTGAATCCATGATATAGCATAAGCAATATCTTTTGTGTAATATGTATTTAGCAGTGAGAGAATTGGGGGGGGGGTTGTCAACTGAGCATTTCTCTCAGTTTTGATGGTTTACCTGCAGCCTCATGCTTTTGGATGCTGATGATCTCGGAACATATTTATCTCTGACATACTGTATCTGCTCGGCTTACTTGTTGCCTGTTTGTTCCTTCTTCTGTGCAGACAGAATTGCAGCTGTCCACTCAGACCTTTGATGCTGCATGCAGCGGCATTGCCTTTTATTTGGTGTTATAGTAGATGTCGTGTCCTCCATCCCTTTTCCTAACAGTGTGTTTGCATTTGCTGTTTTGATCTGTCCCCATTTATGAATTACTTCCCGGATTAAACTGAATCAAGCCTTTGAATTTATCATGAGGTGTAAGACATAATGCTGCCTTACTGACTTATATGTTATGGATCTGCAATTTGATGTTTCTGTAGTGATTGGCTATTTCTTTGTACTCTTCATATAGGCTTGTAATGATTTACACTTGTATGTTTGCTGAGTCACTGCTATGCTCCTTGTCACGAGCATAAAACTAGAGCCCTGCTAGTTAAGGGGTCATACACATTGCTCAAGAGTTGTCACATAGATCTATTTAGCTAAAGTTGCTCTTTTTCTGTAATCCATCCAAAATATATGTAGGTTACTCGCTTGTTTGAGAGCAGTTACTGACCCCTGCTTATTGAACCAGTGTACCTCCACTGGTTTAGGATTGTCCTTCACCAGTCCTTGCCTCATTTGTCTCCCTTCTACCCTCTCTCACACTTCCTACTTTCTAAATAAAGGAAAAGTGTACTTGTAGAGTTCATGCTTATTGTTTTTGCTGGCCTTGCCCTGTGCTTGATCCACCCTGATGTTCGCACTCTATTGTTTACTTAAACAATAAAGAGTATTCCTGCCTCTTCTCTCAACCCTGCTGCCCCTTCATAAAGTGTGAATGTTTTTTCACTGCACGTGAAGGAACAAAATCACCAAAATCCTCAGAGATTTAATGAAACTATTCGTTCTGGGAAGGAAATGACACGGTGTACCAAGTTTGGTAAACAATGTTATCACTGTCAGCACTGTCAGAAATAGCTTATTTTTAATCACACTGACTTGATAAAAGCAAAATTGTGTCACTGTGTTATTTGGGCTGTTGAAGTTACAAGTTTTTTTTCTGTCTTCCAGAGCACCCACTACAAGAGAATCTAGTTTCATTGAGAAAATGAAGAAAACGGTGAGTGATTATAGCATTGCATTATAGTTACATTGCAATAAAAAGTGATTTTAAGTCAACCCCCATCTGCACTATTTCAAAAGCATTTTGCCCCATAGATAAATGCTCCAGGAGCTCTTCTCTGGCTGTTATTCTAAATGTGTGCTCTTTGGCTCTCGGGGTTAAGAACTGATTTTTCAAAAGAAGGATACCGAAACGCTTCGACCGACAGATGAAACATTTGAGGCAAACATCCTGTGTGTTGTTGCCCATGCAGGCAACAGGGTCAAATTGCCAGGGGCCAAATGTATAAAACATACATACACCACTTTCCACACAGGATTCAGAATTTATCAAAATCAAGGTGGTGAGAATGTGTCTACCTGTGCACATACTTCACATAATGCGTAAAGCGATATTGGCAAATAAGTTGGCAAAAAAGGATAATTTGGGTGACAGTTTTAGTTTTTTTCTTTCAGTACATTGTGTTAGGATGTAGTCTATAGTTTAAAAAGGTGTTTATTGTCCTTGAGGTTTTTTGCCTCAACAAATGCCTTTTATCTGTTTTATCTGTAAGTTGAAGTGCCCTGGGATACGGAAACAGAGTGGTCGTGGTTGCCTGGTAAGCCTGATAGTGTAGACAGACTAAAGTGGAAATGACAATGTCAGAAGGAGAGCTCATGATTGATCAACACATCAGATTATACTTTAATCAAGGTATCACACAGGCAGAAATTGCAAACACAGTCACCAAATTAAGTTTTTGTTATCTCATGATCATGAGATAATTAAATTGTGATCACGGGAAAGCTTTGATTCCACTTTGATTTGATATTTTGCGATAATTAAGTCAAGATCTTGAGTTAACAGGAGTTTTAAAAAAAACTGAGCAACACCGGTTGCTCTCGGTTTCCGTATTGGTATCCTCCTTTTGAAAAGCACTTTTTGTTGCCATTTTCAAATTGACTTGTATATTTACTGGATACACAAAATGTTCTTTCGACAATAACTAGTTATTGGCACTGTAGTAAAAAAGCTACAGTAAAAATGCTAAAATGACTTTTTCCTCTTACTTTGTGGGTTAAGAATATAACAACTATATAATGGCCTTGACTATATACAGGCTTGATCTGGAAATATTGTTTTGACTTCCATAGACCTCTGTTTCAAGGCAGGCTTGAGAACTGACTTGGGTTTTGAATGAGCGCTTGTGGTTTTTCAACAAGTAGTTCAGATATTGTGACTGTTGCAAAAGTTTAGTTTGGCCCCCTAGGTTATTTCATTTTGTCTCCATTTTTGTTTGTTATGAATCATCATGGGAGCAAAGTAGGCAAGGATAATTTATTGAATGATTGCTACAAATGACAAAGTACAGATGAATGTAGCTATTCATTGATGTAAAGACAAGGGATAATACTGTCTAGCATTGGTTAAAGCTTTATGGTATTTGTTTTCCTATATCGTGGGATGTCAGCATGCTTAAACCACTGGTTTCACCCCAGATCTTGTGACATTATGGACCTGGAGTGCTTTTAATGATGTCCTCTGCCAGTTTTGTGTATCTCCAAATGCAGCTTTTCAGGAATTGAAGAAAAACAAAATTTGAAGCATATATATTTCAGATATTTTACATTGATTATACTTGGTCCCAGGTTCATGCAACATTTTCTATACATGGGAGACAATAATGGCTGTAAATTACAGTTTAACCAATGCAAAATTGCTGATACATGGCTTTTGCTGGATACTGATATTGCATTGCTGCAAAATCTCAACATGTGGAAGCACCACTGCTACATTACAGATTTTGAAGAGCACCATGTAAATGCATGTGTTTCAATCTTTGCCAGGGCAAGAACATCATTGTGTTCTATGGCTCCCAGACGGGTACAGCAGAGGAATTTGCCAATAGACTGTCGAAAGACGCTCAGCGCTACGGCATGAAAGGAATGGCTGCTGACCCAGAGGAATATGACATGGTAATTTGCATCGATGGAACAACATATAAACCACAGAATTCAAACGGATAGAGGGCCTTCCCATTCAAATAAACATTCTTGTATGGTCATTTGGATGGTACTCTTAAGATAGCTGCCAGAGAATGTTTTGTGATGTTGTCATGGAAAAGTGTTGCTGCAGTGCTTGAGACTGAGAAAGTCGATGTGTTACCATGGCAACGGCATCATTCACCAAACATTCCAATAATGTAATTCTCATGCACTGTCTGACATGAGACACTGCTCATTTCCTTGATAACGTAATTCAAATTCTATGGCAACCATCTGGATAACTTGTTCTTGCTGCTAAGGGGCTGTAATATCTGCAAATCATGGTGCCTAAATGAAAACTTGTTTAAATCCATCAAGTCCTCTGGAAAGCACAGGCTTAAATCCAAGCTTTTTTTTTTTAAATTATTTTCTGATACCGACCGTACAGACTGCATGATGTTGCAGCGTCAGGCTTTTCCAAGGATGGGCTGCGCAAATGCAGTTGGAATATGGGCATGTCTCCATTAGCACTTATATGCAGTTGTTCATTATATGTGATTAAGACAATTATTACTACCAGTTGGTCAGATATGGAAAGCTAATTTTTATAAAATGGACCCATTGTATATTGCTCATTCTGTTCTACATTGATGTCCCATGCTCCAGGGTGAGTTGTCCCGCCTGTCTGAAATTGATAACTCCCTCGTCATATTCTGCATGGCCACCTATGGTGAAGGAGACCCCACAGATAACGCCCAGGACTTCTATGACTGGCTGCAGGTCAACAGTGATGACCTCTCTGGAATAAACTACACTGTGAGTCTTTCTGCTCATGAGGGCTCATCTGAGAATTGTTTGAAGTGCAAAGTACAATTTATTTAAGAAAAAAAAAAAAAAACGGTGATTTAAAAGTACAGAAAAAATAGACTAGTGAGACAAAATTTTACTTTTTGCAAAATGTATATATCAAAAGAGCATTAAGATGTGTAAGAAGACATTTGATATGTCCAACATGGGAGAGGCAGCAACCAAGAACCAAATAGCCATACTATTGTATAAGATTGGACTTTGAAGTATAAACATGATGTTGCAATTAATTCTATCCCATTGAGCAACTACATTGATTTTTCTTGAATGCTAGGCTGTTGAATTCAAGTTTTGTTTGCTATTGTCACCCAGTCACACAATGTCGTTTTGTATTCAAGACATTATTTGACCTTGACATGCAGTATTTGGGTTGGGGGGTTCATTTGCAGCAGTGACATGAGCTAGCATGAATTGTGTTGGGCTTCCTGTGCATCATGAAAGAAAAGGCTTTGTGTGTTTTCATGTCTAGCCTGTGCGTCTGTGTGCTGTCTTGTTTGCCATTGTTGGGGTGCAGTGTTCCTGGCCTCATTTGAGTGAAGAACTGCTGTGGGAAATCACGTTCTTCTGTCCAGTAATTCATATCGTCGCCCTTCTGTTCCATATTGGAATGACTACATTAACTACTCAATAAGAGATATGTTTTTTTTTTTTGTTTTTTTTTAATTTGCAAGTCTATTTGTTTCAAACTTTTTATGTCAGGCCCCCCTTTAACATTAGAAACAATTCTGGGCCCCCTAATCATCATTTTCTATGACTGCTAATCATTAATATTGGTAATTAATTAATTATATTCAATAAACTTTTTATTGAGAAAATCAACTTTATGAATCATCATGGGAGCAAAGTAGGCAAGGATAAAGTATTGAAGGATTGCTACAAATGACAAAGTGCAGATGAATGTAGCTAGGGGCGGCAGGTTGGCCTAGCGGTTAGAGAGACCGACCCGTGACCGGAGGGTCGCTGGTTCGATCCCCGGCACCACCAGGGGGGTGTACTCCAGCTGTGAGCTGGTGATCCGAAAATGACTGATGTCACGGCTACGGTGCCCACCAACACTGCCGAAGTGCCCTTGAGCAAGGCAATTAACCCCAAACCGCTCCAGGTGCGCTGTTCATTGGCTGACACCTGCACTCTGACCTCTGACCTGAAAAATGCATGTGTGTGGTGTAATATGTTGTGTGTGGGTATATATCTAGTCAGGGTATGCGAAAAAAGCATTTCACTGCATGCATGTGTATGTGACAAATAAAGTTCCTTTCCTATTCATTGATGACAAGACCAGGGATAATACTGTCTAACATTGGCTAAAGTTTTATGGTATTTTTTTCTATATCTATCTTCTGAAGGGCAGTGGGATTGCAGCATTGCAACTTTATGTCACTATGTTGTTCCTTGCTTTCTGAGATGTAATCAAAAACTGTCTGTTTGCTTTGCAAGAGCATGTTGTACCATCAGTTATCAGTGGCTGCTGTGAGCCTGTTTTGCACTGCGCAGCTTTTCAAAGTGGGGCTGCAGCTCTGATAATGCCACTCAAGTCACTCGACCTTGAGCTTGGATCTGTACTTTCATTCAGTGAGGCAACAGCAGAGAACCATATCACACAAATAGGATGTGACAAAGGGGAGAGGAATGCCCACAGTCCTCTGGCCTATGAGTGGGAACTCCCTCTCCACACAGTCAGAATTCACTCAATGTCTGAGACACAAACTGCAGCCTCAGAGTGGAGTCAGATGTCATTTCAATGAACTGGTCTTCCTCAGAGGAGCTGAAATCAGCAGGGGCTGCAGCACTGAAGGGATCTCTGGCCCAGTCATATTGACTGCTGTTGCTTGGGAAGTATTTCTGAGAGATGTGCTTCATGAGACATGGAATCACTGCTGTCTCTGTGAGGTCATTGGTTTCAGTGAATGCAGTGAGATTTTCAAACAAATCTATCTTTCAAGTCTCCTGCCCACATCTCCAGCTTTCTAATGATCTAGTTGATCTTGTGTGGTAGGTGCTTGTCTTTGCCCTGCATGTGCAAATTTAGTTCATTCATCTTGGCAAAGATGTCAGTGAGAGAGGCCAGTTTCATTAGAAACATTTCATTACAGAACTTGCTGGCAAACTCAGCCATGCCCTCCTCCTCCAAAAAAATTTGAATGTCCTCTCTGAGCTCTAGCACCCTGGACACCACCTTGCTGCGGGAGAGCCACCTGGCCTCACTGTGAAACAAAACCACATTGTGATCAGCACCCATCTCCTCGCAGAGTGCAGTGAAGGGTCAAGCTTTCAGCGGTCTCGTTGAAGTTAACTGTAGTAATTACAGTGGACAAAACTTTGTTTAGTTCAGGACTCAACTGCCTTGATGCAAGGGCTTCTTTGTGTACAATGCAGTGCGTCCGTTCTGCATTCGGTGCAACTCTCTTGATGAGCACCTGTAGCCCACACTCTATTACTCTGCCGTCCTTATTGCTGTCCGTGGCCTCATCCACTTGCAAGGCAAAGCGTTTGTCTTTTTCTGTCAATGAGCTGTTCTTCCAAGTCATTTGAAATGTCATTTATGCGTCTTGAAATGGTGTCATTGGACAGCAGGATAGCCTTTTAATTTTGTGGCGCTTGCCTCATCAAGCATAATTGACACCATATCAGCGGGAAGCATTTACTCCTATGGGGTTATCGTATGTGGTTTTTTGCATTGCACAACACAGTAAGCGACTTGGTAAGAAGCCATTATGCCATAAGTGTACTGTCTGCGATATTTGTTTTCTCTGAACAAAAATCAAGTGGCTTATTCACATGATTGAAGAGACACATTGAGACATTGCGTCCCAATTTGTCGGGTTTCATGCTATCAGCTGCCTGAGTTTTAGTTTCTCTTCATCTCCCACCACATTAACAATGAACCCAAGCGCAAGATATGCAGTCATATTTTCTTATCTTGGATTTTGAATGTGGACTGGGTAGTCTGTGAAACCTCGCCTGCTTTTCTTTTTATCCCTGTCAAAAACCTCTCCATCTTCTAACTTAATATAACTCAAACTATTACATTCTTCTGTTAAAGTTCATCTCTACTAGAAAGCCTAGTACAAAAGCTGTTTGTGTTTATTGTTCCCTGATGAAAGATTCATTCACTTGTTAAATTTCCGTTTATCTCCCGTGCCTGCTCCCCTTGCAGTACCTCACATTTTGAGAACCACTGATCTAAGGCTACTTTCTGACTATTTCATTCTGTTTGGGTTGCTAATGTAGTTGTAGTCTACGTGTAAACAAAAGTGTGTATGTGTGACAATCTACTTCTTGCTAGCAGTTCTTGCTAAACTGTTTCATGATGTTATGTCTGTGCTCTGTTCTGTCTGTAGGTATTCGCCTTGGGCAATAAGACATATGAACACTACAATGCAATGGGAAAATACGTCGATAAAAGACTAGAAGAAATGGGGGCTCATCGCATCTTTGATCTTGGGTTGGGAGATGATGATGGCAAGTAAGTGACCTGTTCTTACCCAGGAACAACTGGGATTTAGAAAGTTACATTCGGGATTGACCATAAAGTGAGGAGGGAGAAATGGAGCAAAAATATGTATAGTGCTGTGAAAAAGTATTTGCCCCCTTTCCGATTTTTGCGTATTTTTACATGTAATTTGGTCAAATCCTTTTGTGGGTTCAAGTCGTATTTCAAGTGAGTCTGATAGAAAAAAATGACACCTAAGTTTGTTGCTTCTTTCATTTGTGTGATGTTCAAGGTAATCAAAACGCAATCTTCTCTTGTGAAAAAGTTTTTGCCCCCTCCTAAAGTCAACCCAATTAAAGGCACAATTCAGTCAGCTGATTGAACACAGGTTTTATTATAGCCAACCCTGCCCAATATGTCAACAATAAATAATAGAATCATTAATTTTAATGAAAAGCTCTCTTATTTTGACCCTTACTATCAGACTGAAGTTACCAGCACAAAGGTGGTCTAGAGGCACATCATGCCACGATCAAAGGAAATTCCTTAAGAAACCAGAGGAAAAGTTGTTGCTATCTATCAGTCTGGAAAGGGTTACAAAGACATTTCTAAGGCTCTGGGGCTCCACCGAATTACAGTGAGAGCCATAATCTCCAAATGGAGAAAATTTGGAACAGTAGTGAATCTTCCCAGGAGTGGGCCCCTGCCAAAATCTCAGTGTAAAATCATCCAGGAAGTCACAAAGAATCATAGAACAAATCCAAAGAACT
>OOFE01016840.1:9836-19877 GCA_900323365.1 Monocentris japonica
GGGGGGGGGTGGAGAGAGAGAGAGATGAAAGGGAGAGAGAGGCAAGGAGATTGAGAGAGAGAGGTAGATTAAGAGAGGGAGAGAGAAGAGAGAGATATATTAGTGTTGTTGGAGAGGAGTCAATCTAGTGATTGACAGTGCAATTCCTGCTTCACCTGACGGAGGAGATGAAAGAGGAAAGAAGAGGAGGAGAGAGGAGGCAAGGAGATGAAAAGAGTGAAGGAAAGTAGGGGAGTAGAGCAGAGTGAAAAGAGGAGATGAGGGATGTGAGATAGAAAAACAGAAAAGGGGTACGGAGGAGAGGAAAGGGAGGAGGAAGGGAGGTGAGGCAGGAATGGAGGGACACATTAGACAGACTAGGCGAAGCAAAATGAGATGGAAAGATTTTGATGACTGTGGTGAAATTAACCATGCAGTACAATTAATTTCTCAGGGAATGAAAAGAATTCAGCAACAATTGACAAAGCTTTAATATCATGTTTTGGCTGCCTTCACCAGGGTTACAGGATTGCATGCATAGTCACCAATAAACAAATATAATGACATCCAACATGACCACTTCAGGGCCTGCAGATCAGCCAGTATTTAAAGGACCATTCCAAAATGATTGGGGGTTTTTTCATAGTTGTTTGCATTGTTACGTTTTCCACCCACGCAATGTTAATTCTGTTTTTACATGAATACACCACAATTAAATTACATTCCAAACAACTCTGACATCTAATTTGGTTGGTAAAGGTAACCCTTCGCTGCTAGATGAGAATCGCTGCTAGATGAGAAGACGTGCATTTGCATTTTGCAAAATTGCATCAGAGCTCTAACATCAGGTTATAAATTTTTACATTTTGAAAGAAGTTCCGTTCAGCAACATTGCGAGAGCTGAGATGAGACAGCAAGTTCCAGGGCCAAATACAAAATTCAACAATGCCTTCTCAAGTTGTGTTGGAGAGAACAGACTTCTCATGAAAGCGAGCACAGAGAAGCATCCTTCCAGTTTTAGGATGGGCTGTGTGCTTGATGTCGTGCGCATGATCAACATTTATTTATTTATTCCTTTATTATGCACTGGTTGGCAAGTTCCTTACATTCCTGCTCCTAAAATTTAGACAGCATTTGTTTCAAAAGGAGCTGGCTTATCAGCCTTGCATTTTTCAGTAGATGGTGTTTCTGGACTTTGTGACCCATATTCAGACGACTCCTCTTGTTCCACAATGTGAGCTGGCAGAGGTTCAATATGTTGAATAGTAATATGTGCTATGGCAGTGATTACTATGAACAAATTATATTTATATATATTTATTTATGAAGTAATTGCAGTCATGTTGTCAAGGGAAGAAATGGGTCAGTTGATGTGCCATATGTTTTAATGATCATATCTGGTAACACAGAACAATATCTTCAACAAGACAAAATGTGCTGTGTATTTTATGGAGGCGTCACAAGATGGCACCAGTGATTATACTTAGCTCAGCCATAGCTATATAAGGCTACAGTGTTAGTAGAATGCCAGAATGCATCAGTGAAGTGGCAAACAGCAAGCAGCTCGTCTGTTACTATCTTAGCTCTTGTTCATTATCCCTGACTTCTGTCCTGCCTCTGACATCACCTCCTCCTCGCCCCATAAAGAACTTCCTTATGTTCAATCCACTAAAGAAAATGTTTTAATGATTGACACTTGTGGCAAATGGAGCAGAGATCATCAAAGTCACTGAAAATCTGCATTTTGAATGTACCACAAACATAAAACTAACTTCACTGACAAGCACTCGCAGCAGTTGAATGGACATCAAAACAAACTGTTTTTGATCAGTGTCACCACTTGCCAGATAGAAATAACGGCCACTCACCTTAGATGTAAGCCGTTATACAAGTTATCACCAAATTAACCAAACTTATTCTTGATGTTGTTAGACACAATGCAAAAAACCTTTTGATTTTACATAATATACATAATATATAGATTCCAGTATTCACTCCTGTTGACTCAATATTTAGCAGAGGAATCTTTGGCAGCAATTACAGCCTTTAGTCTAGTTGAAAAAGTCTCTTATCAGCTTTGCACATCTTGACAATTTTTGTCCATTTTTCGTAGTGAAATTGCTCAAGCTCTGTCAAGTTGGATTGGGATTTCCAGGAATTTTCAAGTCCTGCCACAAATTCTCAATTCCATTGAGGTCCAGGCTCTCCAGGACATTGTCCTTTTTGGTTTTAAGCCATTCCTGTGTGGTTTTGGAGTTTGAGTTCCTGCTAGAAGTTGAATCGTCCCCCAATCTTCCCTCCAGGATTTCCCTGTACCTTGCTGCATTCATTTGACCCTCTGTCTTTTCAAGACAAGCATCCCCACAGCATGACATTTGCTTGACGCATGCTTCACGGTAGGAATAGTGTGTTCATGATGATGTGCAGTGTTTTAGTCTCATCAGACCACAGAACCTTCTTCCTCTTGGTCTCAGAGACACGTGCCTTCTGGCTAAATTAAGCGGAGATTCCATGTTTCTCCCATCTTAGTTGTGGAAGACTGTAACTCCTTCAGAGTTACCATAGGCCTCTTGGTGGCCTCCCTTACTAGCGCCCTTCTTTCTCAGACACTCTGAGGATGGCCTATTTGCGGCAGATTTACAGTTGTGCCATATATTCTATATGTCTTTATAATGGACTTTACTGTGCTCCGAGTGATATTCTGTGCCTTGAAAATGGTCTTATATCCCTCGCCACATTGGTTCTTTTCAGTAACCATTTCTCGGATTTGTTTGGAATGTTCCTTCATCTTCATGATGTAGTGTTTGTTAGGAAATGTACTAACCATCTGTGGGACCTCCCAGATACAGGTGTATTTAACTTAAAATCATTTGAAACACCTTAATTGCACACAGGTGATCTATTCAACTAATTATGTGACTTCTAAATTCTACAATTGGTTGTAAAAGAGCTGATATAGCGTCATAGTAAAGTGGGTGAATACTTGGAATGGAATGTGGAGCAGACAAAGGAAAAGGAAATACTTCTCCTAGAGAAGGAGGAACTGGTCCTAGAAATTGAAGCACTGCAGGTGGAGAAGGAGAATGATATGGAGTTTCTCCTCAAGTTGTGGAAAACACTCCATAATGAGAGAGAGGAGGCCCAGAAGGCACTGGAGAAGTGGCAGGAGGAGGACCTGTCTCCTCAGAAGACCCAGCGGGCCCTGCTTCAGGTCAACTGAAACCAGCAGCAGAGTGGCAGAGCAGAGGTGAGCAACTCTGGAGAGGGAGATGAGACAGAGTTTGGAGAGAAACTCCAGGAAGCTTTCAATGTTGAGGAGATTCATCAATGCCCTGGTCTCAACACGGAGGAGAGGTAAGAAAAAGGAAAAGATGGAGTCCACTTCCAACAGTGACTCCAGCAAATTCCTTAATTTCTTTGAGAAGAACCTCCTGAGTTTTTTCAGTAGAGAATTATAAGTGGCACTACAGTCAGCATTGTATGCATTCAAGACAGTTGGACAGAGACAGTGTTGGAGAGAAAATGCCAAATCTGTGTTGGAGCCATAGTTGTTTTTACATTTGTTTTTAATGTATCAATTGTTCGTGTGGTTTTACAATTTAAATGCTGCTTAAAAATAGGACCCGTTTCTCTCTCTCCTAAACGATTAAACTCAGAATTGGAAGTGGAGCTGCTTCGTGTGCTTTGCCAATGCTACCCGTATTGGTAATTCAAAAACATACTCTTGATTTAGACAGAGAAGGATATCTTATTTTACATAAAATTCCATTCGACAAAGTAACCAATGGTCAGTTACTTGTTAATTGTTCCAGTGGGTGTGATGTTACCTGCCTGTACAGTTGTGAGGTGTTCAACCACAAACCTGCATTGAGCTCTCTATTCTGTACATCCACAAAAGGTTTGAATTTCTGCATTTGACAAGACTTTTCCATACATCTATCATTTGTGATAGAATGCGAAGTCAATACTTGTGTCCTTGTGGAGAAAGTTGTCTTGCAGAGGACAGATTTCTCATAAAAGCAAGCACAGAAAAGCATCCTTACAGGTCAAGATGAGACAATTAAGACACACAGCTGTTCATTTTTCCTGTTTCAACCGGCTCTACTATTGCACTGTTTGGATATAATGCATCGTTCCCACAATAAATCTTGTGGCTTCCCATTCATATTGTTGGCCAAGTCACCATCCAGGATCTTTATCTGTCCTCCATCCTTGCATTGTTTTGTTTTGAAATCATGCCTTAGCTGTTAGATATTACATCTAGTGAAAGACACAAGATTGGACAAGAACACATATTGAGGGGCCTTGTATTGTGCAGGGGCCTATGTCCCTTAAAAATAATTCTAGGCAGACTTGTGTGGTCCTTGAGACAAATTTGTTGAGCAATGATAAATACAGATAGATACAAATGTAGGAGTTATGGCCTTTAAAATTTTCAAATTTGGACGTTTCATTATAGCACCCCCATCTGGCCGATTGGAGTCGCATTTCTTGGGATGCATTTGCACATGAATATCTATCATTCTACCAAATTTCATGTCTCTGTGATGTATCATCTCACAGCAATTTGCAAAGCCGCGGACGATGAAGAGCAACCCTAACCCTAGAGGAGTTTATGCCATAGCCTGCCTATACCTTAAAGAGAGAGGAGTGGACTGCCCCTTTAAAATGGTCTGCGTTTTTAACTTAACTCCAAACTCCAAATGAGGGGTGATTGGTAACACCTGTGTCAAAGCGATTCTAATTCCAGAGAGCCTCCCTGATTGGCTACAGACAGCAGGCTACAGGTTATTTAATGGTGCAAACCATTGTACTCGGAACTCCAAAAAATAAAAAACAACCTCCAACACGGAAAAGTGCAATGGAATGGTCATTGAAGTCGGAATTCCCAGTCGTAAATTCAGGCAAGAGCCATCTTGTCTGAGTTTGCCGATATAAACTTATCTGAAGTAGTATGGTGGCACACACCATGAACAGTAAACAGAATTCCCATTGGATCAAGTTTTACTCTTTGTTTTTGTGTTATGTAACAACTTTGTAGTTTACATTTGTAACATAATTCGGTTGATTTGTGTTTTCAACATTATGGGATAGAAGTCTTTGCTAGCATGTGGTACTAGCCTACTAAAGTTACTAGTTCACTGATTAGTCTTCCCCTGTCTCTTTTGAAGGTGTGCTAATTAGTGAACTCAGTTGGTGTAGTGTTGGGTTGGAAAGAAACCCTGCATACACATGGCCCTCCATAGCACATGATTGCCCATGCCTGCTGTAGGTGGATAGATAAAGGGTTTAAAATAACTGACAGTGTTGTAAAATCAAATCATATTTGTGACAGTATTCGCAGACAGAAACATGAATCTGTTTTTGGACGAGGGCAGCACACAACCCCTCAACACTCCCCTCTACCAGGCATCGTTTGACCCTACCTCCTACTACCCTGACCAGGGGCTGATAATCAAGGTCCAAGGTGCGTGGTGAGTCAAATGTTTGCATGATGCCCTGTGTCACTCCCTTTGCTGTTATGTTTTCAGGCATCATTAAAGAGTACAAGCATATCTATTAAACATGAAATGTCAGCTAATAACTTTCACACTGCCTGTAATCAACTTGCACAAGCAATCATTTCTGTCCCATCAACTTCATCTGACCAGGGGCCTGTACTACGAAGGGCCTGTGCTACGAAGCTGGATTATGGGGATAGCAAGGTAACTAATTCACGATTTTCGGCTTAAGTTTGCGGTTCGAGATCAAAACGAATAAAAGCCCTGCCCAGTGACCAACTATCTTGGAAGATGGCGTCATCATTTCTGGAAAATCCATTGGATCTTGGCACACAGAGAGTGAGAGGGTCTCTTCGTAGAGCGAGGGTTTTTAGAGACTATTATAACCCATTGGCATTCCCCAATGAGTACCTTTTATGAAAGGTACAGATTCTCTTGCGAAGGAATAGTTTATATCTGCGAGCTACTTGAGACGTATATCGCAAACTCCACACTTTGGAGCCATGTGCTCACAGTTCCCCAAACTGTCTGCATTGCCCTGTGTTATTTTGCAACCAGTACATTCTTGCATGTGGTCGGCGATGCTGAGAATCTCAGCAAGAACACTGCCGCCCCAATACGCAAAGTGGTCCTTGCTTTAGCGGAGCTCATAGATGCATTCATTGTCTTCCCAAGCCACATGTCTGTTCATTCCATAAAAGAAGGCCTCCGTTGGCTATTAATCTAATAATGTATCCCCTATTATGTTTACTGTTGTAGCCTATATTAATGCATCATACTCTTAGGATTCCCCAGAGTCCTTGGTGCTATCGATTGCACCCACATCCCCATAACTACAGCATTGGGTGAAAATTGCATCAAATTTCGTCAACAGGAAATCGTTCCACAACATCAATGTTCAGGTAAATGATTACCTGACTTGTGGACTTGTGGTCACCAGCATGGATGCCAAGTGGCCTGGGTCAGTCCATGACTCCTGTATTTTTAGGGAGTCTTCACTGTGCCACAGATTTGAACAAGGTATAACACCTTCACTTAAAAAGGTATTTTCCTTAATTAACTTGGATACTAATACTCTGTGATACTAATCATGGCAATATTCCCTTTTCTTCTTTAGGACAGTTCGGTGGATGTCTTTGGGGAGACGGGTGCATGTCACCCGTTTGTCATGACCCCCTATCTTGACCCTGATGGAGGGTCGCAAAATAATTTCAACGTGGCCCTGTACAAGTGCAAGTGCAGCCCATTCACAGCTACCCTGCAATGACAGTTTTAACAGAGAGCACAGTCTCTTTCTCATCGATCTAATGAGGCAGCAGCTGGAAGCAGATGGTGGTGAGCTACCTAGAGACTTAGCAGAATTGAATGCCAGGTTGAAGATGGGCAAGGGTTCAAAAAAGCTAATGTGGAAGGAGATGGCTGCCAAGCTGTCTGACCACTTCAAGCTGAGTTTTGAGCCTGATAGAGTTAATTAAGAGTTCAGTGTTTCAGGAATCCCGTCTGCATGACCTTTTAAAGTCCTATACATTGTCATCAGCCTGCCTTGGGTAGCCTTGCGGATGGTCTTCACACACTTCAGTGGAGCCTGCACACATATTGTGTAGGATGCATGCCGTCATAATGACCATTAATGCCACAGACCTTGGCAAAAGCTGCAGCAGATGCTCTCTTCTCACAGTAATTAGGCCAGGTGATGAAGGAGTAAGTGAGGGAGCACAGTGTGCGAAGCACCTCCAGGATGGACCAGTGAGCTGTAGACAGCGACACACTGAGTTTTTCTCCCAAAAGGAGTTTTGGTTGCCCATATACCAAAGGAACATCACCTTATGGAGAGGAACATCTGGTTGACCTCCAAGATGATGACCCTGGTTCAGCCCCTGCTGCTCCAACATGATAACCAGGAAGTCAAATTGAGCCCAGGTCACGTGAAGATGGTGACAAAATTTGAAGTAGGGCTTCCCATTCTCTGCCCGTCTTCAGGACAGGTATCAGCAGGAAAGAAATTAGATTCCTGTAAGAAAACAGAAAAAGTGAGATTGAAGTTAACATTTATAGGATGAGCATGATGACTTACAACTAGGCCCGTGTATAGAGGGGCCTTTCACTGGACTTTGAAGAGGGAGGGAGACAGATGCATAGAGGTGCAGTGTGGTGTAGAGTGTGTGTGACAGAAATACAGAAATGTGTGTGTGTGTGTGAGAGTGTGAGAGAGCTATAGTTAGATACATAATGCACATCAGCTGTGTGTGTGTGAGAAAGAGACAGAGAGAGAGAGCGCAAGAGAGATGGCTATTCAATCCCTCGACCTCGCCATTGAAACAAGTTCTACAACTTTATGCTATTGACTGTATTTTTATGAGCAAAGACGACCAAACCAGTTGGTCTACCTTATGTTTCTCTTCACTAATGGCGCTGTAGTAACTGATATAGGTCCTCTTTAGATGCTTGTGAAATTCAGAGACTTGCCATACAAACATGAGTTTACTGCCCCTCGCCCATGCTGCACCTGGCCTACAATGTCTAATTGCTGCCTGTGCTTGCTGCGCCGTCTCTTTTGGGTTCCACTTCTGCCCTGTTTTAACTGAGATTCAAGAGATTTTGTAATGAATGAGCTAACCAACCTTTCTAGCTTTTCTACCTTTAAGATAGGGGAACCTCATCCACTGTGAACAGCCACATCAGCTGAGGCAACAATCCAAATTGCAAGCACCACAATTTTAATTTTCCTGGAAGCCCTGGCTTGTAATACCTGTAATGCCTCGTATCACTTCCTGGATCAACTCCTGAAATTGACCCTCATCACTGAGGCTTGCATTATACCATCTTCCTAAGCGTTTGACAGGTTTGTCTATCACTGTTGGCACCACTTTGTCATCTATAAAAAACATTTTGTCTACCACTTTACCTTTGACCATAGAGATATTTCTTTTTTCCATGCATTAACATTCTTCCTTGGAATATTGTAGAGGGCGTAATAGCCATTTTGACCACAAGATGGGGCAAAACACCTCCACTCTCCTTAAGCAAAATACATTGGAAGGAAAAGGAACTTTATTTGTCACATACATGCAGTGAAATGCTTTTTTTGCACACCCCTGACTAGATATATACACACAACATATCACCCCACACACATGCATTTTTCAGGTCAGAGGACAGTGCAGGCGTCAGCCATTGAACAGCGCGCCTGGAGCAGTTGGGGTTAAGTGCCTTGCTCAAGGGCACTTTGGTGGTGGTGGTGGGCACCGTAGCTGTGACACCAGTCATTTTTTCAATCACCAGCTCACAGCTGGAATGCACCCTCCTGGTGGTGCCGGGGATTGAGTCAGCGACCCTCTGGTCATGGGTCGGTCTCTCTAACTGCTAGGACAACCTGCCGCCCCAGTAGTACACAAGTTTTTTTTATCTTCAACAGAATTTACATATTAAAACCACACAGAAAATGAATGTAATGATGTTGAATGGGAGAAAGAAGTGGACCATTGTGAATTTAGAATATCAATTAAAGCAATGACAAAACAGGATAAAAATAATAAAAGTAAAATAATAAAAAAGTAAAAGCAATAAAAGCAATGACAAGACAGAATAAATAAAAAAATAAAAGCAAAATAAGAATATAAGTAAAAAAAGAATAAAAACAATACCCGATTTTACAAACCAATATAATTTAATGAAAGGCTTTTCTAAAGTATGTTTTAAGTTAGCTCTTAAAACTAAAAATTTATGGTGCCTGGTAGATATCATTGGGTAAAGAGTTCCAAAGCATGGGTGCATAAAAGCAAAACGATGCCTTGCCAATTGTTTTGTGACATACCTTTGGAAGGACTAACAATTTTTGCACCAGATGACCTTAAACTGCGTGTTGGTACATATTCAGTCAGACACTCTGATATATAAGAAGGAGCCAGACCATTAAGTGCCATAAAAACAATTAAAAGAATTTTTAAATCCACTGTAAAAGAAATGGGTACCCAGCAGAGAGCAGAGAAACAATTTTTTGGCGTCCTGCAGGGTAAGAAAGGGCCTAACTTTAGCAATATGCCTGAGGTGAAAAAAGGCACTCTTAGTGACATTATCAATGTGTCATTTAAAACATAACTCAGAGTCCAGAACGACACCAAGATTCCTCACCTCTGTGGAGGCAGATTTCCCAGCCTAGCTAATAGTTTTTCTTTTTGTGTGCCTTCACCAATAACTAATATTGTGCTGCCCTCGGTATATGTGCTCTATATAACTTGGCAGTCAGATAAACGCCTTCTTGACATCAAGACTCTGAAGACAGTTGTCCATTTGTCCACAGGTTTATTGACATCGCAAGGAAAGGGTGAAACTAAAACATACAGAAAAGCATAATCAACAATATGCTTGCTTTTACTGCTACACTTTTTATGTATTTATTGCATTGTTAACAATAAATGTCCCCATGTAACATCATATTTTAACACGTCATCAACTATTTATTCATATTTATTTGTATTTATTCTCTCCTATGAACTTCAATGGCAGTGTAGTCATTAGCGATAGTAACTTGGCGGACCTGCCTCAAACTTCACAAAAACCC
>OOFE01016845.1:0-12756 GCA_900323365.1 Monocentris japonica
GACAAGTTTGGGATGGAGGAACTCAATTGGCCTGCACAGAGCCCTGACCTCAACCCCATTGAACACCTTTGGGAGGAATAAGAACACTGATCGCGAGCCAGGCCGTCTCGTCCAACATCACTGCCTGACCTCACAAATGCTCTTTTGGCTGAATGGGCTCAAATTCCCACAGACAGACTCCAAAAGCTTGTGGAAAGCCTTCCCAGAAGAGTGGCGGCAGTTATAGCAGCAAAGGGGGGTCCAACTCCATATTAATGCCCATGGTTTTAGAATGGGATGTCCAGCAAGCTCATATAGGTGTGATGGTCAGGTGTCCACTGACTTTTGGCCATATAGTGTATGCAAGTGCAGCAGTCACTGTACACAAAAACCACTGTGATGTACACTGTGATGCACGCTAATATATTTACAAATATATCCATCCAAAACAACTGCATGCGTGCACGGAGAGACACATGCACACACACAAACACACAATGATATCAACAGGAAGCCACTGCGGGGGTTTCTAGATCCTCTGCCCCTGCAGTGAGATTAGCACCCTCCTAATTGTGTGTACGTGAGCGAGGAGCTGCACACATGCGTCACTGCCAATAATCGGGGTCTCTGGCAGAAGGAGCATAAATACCAGAGGATTTGTGGAACTTTTGGACACTCAGAGCAAAACCCATAAACATGTTGCGAAAGTACACAACAGGACGCAGCATGTTCTCACAACAACGGTCGTACATGTCTTTAAGCTATGCACTCTTGAGTCCTACTATGTCAACGCATGGCCGGCCACATAACCGATCACTGTGCGTGTGCCAAAATCAAATAAAACTACTTTGCTTAAGGTTAGGGTAAGGTTGTGGCAATGAAAAAGGGAGAGTTGAAGGTGTCCACCCATCCACCAACGTATTATTTCTATGTCAAACCACTGCCTGTTTTGCTCACATGGCCTCTGTCTCATGTTTCACTTGATACGCACGTTATCATATGAACTTACCTTTGGTAACTAGAACTACGAACTTGATATGAGAACAGGTTCCAGGACTCTGCATAACAGAATACACTGCTACACCTATCAATTTACACGTTTTGTTACTCTCTATTGCCTCTTGTTATAACACAATAGTGACGCATGAAAGCTTTTACATTTGTTGTTCTAAATGCCTGGTGTCGGGTACGTCTTTTCCAGGAAAAATCCTCTGGCACACAGGAAGTGATGCGTTTTTCATTTCTGGCAGCAGCCAGAAATGTGTTTTGTTTTGAAAAACAGACGAAGAACTGGGTTGTTAGCATGAGCGACGATAGCCACCATGGCTGAACAGACAAAGAAAAGAGCGCCACCAACAGAAAATCCAAGGAAAAAGAAGTTGCAGTACTGGACACACTGTTTGATTGACAGGTGATCTCTGGGAAGTGCAGTGCAGAAACACTGAGGAACTCAAGCACACCTTTAATATGAAAATATTTCATCTTTCAACTAAACCTGAAGCCCTGATCTGAATTTGTGATTCCCCAGTGAGTATAAATTGATTGAGCATTTGAAAACTTTCATTATAGAGGGAAATATCCACCATTTGATTAACTTAAACCTACTCAAAATTGATTGACAGACTAATTGATTGACAAAACTAAAACAAATTATGATCCTTTTTTAAAAGGGGACTAGGTAACTTAAGTCCTTGATAGACCATGAGATGCTCCAGAACACTTGAACAGACTAGATCGTCATTTTAGAAATATTTAATGAACGGCAGGCCAGCAGCAGTTTTTTGACACCCAAAATCGATATACAGCGTTTTGGAAAAGAACTATTGCATTTGCTTCATCATCCCATCAAGGTTAAAAAATATTAAATGTCAAGACACCACAAACAATATATGAGCCAATTGCCTTTACTATAATATGTTCCATTTATAGTACTAACCGATCAAATGCATCATTATGTTAACGTGCTGTTGTTCTTGCACCACCCAGGGTGCTGAAATGGGAGACACACCAGACTATACTTCAAAAGCACCAGACTGGTGCTTTTGAAGTATAGTCTGGTGTGGCCCTACGGTAGAGAGAGATAAAAGGAAAGCCCATATGAACACACACACAGTGTCAGCTGTGAGAGCTATGACGCACGTTGGGCTCTGTTAATATTGTACAGTAGGCTCTGGCGTCTGTGTGAGCATTCCTTTACAGGTGTCTCAGAGTTCACTATGCAGCTGGGTACTGAACTACACACACACACACACACACACACACACACACTCTCCCCCCTCTGCTCAGCTACTCATTGTCTCCTGACCTGTCAAGTTCTAAAGGACAATGATTACTAGATTAAATTAGATTACTTTATTGTTTGTTGTCTTGCATACAAGAAAGTCCCATTGTGCATAAAAATATTGAAACATAAGAAATGCATGAAGACAAACTAATTCAGCAACAATCATGACATTTATGTGACACCACATCACAACACATTGCATAATATCACTTGGTAAAATGCATCATTTATAAGATGCCATCCCTTTGTTGCCCCTTCCCCACCCCATCCCCTAGCCCTCCAGTCTCTCTCCCTGTTCAGGATATTATGATGGAATGTGGCACAAATTCCACACAAAGAGTTTTTCAGTCTGTTAAGTTTGCAGGCTGGGAGTCTGAACCTCCTGCCCGATGGCGGTAGCTCAAACTCCTTGTGGAGGACATGGGGAGAATCCAGTCAGATCTTATGGGCCGGTCTTGATGGTCTTAGAGGCCATTCTCAGCATGCATGTAACCTTGGCTTTTAACTGTACAGTCACCCTATTGTACCATACTGACATGCAATACTGAATGACGCTGAATAACAGAGCTATAAAACCGGAGCAGTGTCTTCTGGCTGGCCACATAGGACCTCAGTCTGGGCTGAAAGTACATTCACTGCTGCACTTTAGCCCAAACAAAGTCCACCTGCATCTCTAGGTATTTGTAGGAGTCCACCTGCCTGCTGGAGTTGTTGTGAAGTAAGTAATTTTGTATTATATTGATATTTGATATATGTTGATATCTGAAAAAAAAATATGTTGAAATGTTGCTCCGTATTTCTTTCATCAACTCTATTAAATGGATATATTTTGTGATTCCACTGGGGTAAGTTGTCTTTCATCAGTAATAAGTTGTAGTAAAGTAATGGAATGATGCTATTTTTAGAGAAGACCTTAATCTAGCTAGAAAAATAAATATTCCCCCAGGGCTGAAAAATACACTAATGAGTAAAAAGTGTTACAACTTTCCCTGGTCTCCCCTAATCCCTCAGTTAAACGTCCATCTTTCTCTGCAGGGCTTTTGAAGAGTATGCCTAAAGGAAATGCTAGCACACAAAAGGAGAGAATCTAAGCCACCACGTGCCAGCATCATAACACAATGGTGTCAGAGCTTGTGTCCCCCCTCCTTACCGTATCCTTACCGTATCCTTACCGTCGGCTCGTGACACCTACTTTGCTGTCATGCACGTGTTGCAGGCAGGCAGCTCCGAAACTTCAGACCTCCTGGCTCACGTATGCCAGAGGTCTGGGTTTAGTTGATCTGGTGGACTTTGCCCTTCCACCGTGGCGCACCTCCAACAGGAAACCCACGACGTCACTGTTCTGCCCCTCTCAGGGTGCACCATCGCCTCCAAATGACTTTAAGAGCATCAAAGGATATTATGCGAAACGATGAGGAGGCAAGCACTGTGTGATATTAATTAGGTCGCATCATTCTCACTCAACTCACGCGCACTGGGGCGCATGCACATACGAATCATCCTCCTATGCTTGGCTGTATGCGTATGTGTGTGTGCGTGCGTGTGTGTGTGTGTTTGTGTGTGTGTGTTCGGGCATGAAAAAAGATGGGACAGATAGGGCAGAGGGCTGCAGTTTAATCGTGAGGTGATGTATCATTTTAGCTAGGGAGCTGGAAGAATAGAGATGACGCATGACGCCGAGCACATCTCTCCTCTGTTAACTATGTAAGAGCAGGCTGTTAAAATCTGCTTTATGACTGTGTGCACTTATCAACATTAATAATACAATAATAAACGTTAACCCACCACCACATGCACATGCACATACACATGTACATGCACATGCACATGCACATACACATAAACTACCACCTATTGGCTGGAGCTGCTCTCTTACCATGCCCTCCTCCTCCATTACTGGTCCTTCTCCTCTATTCTCTGTTTGGTGACAGATAGTTTGTTTGTCTATGTCACCCGTCTGTCTGTGTGCGTGTCTGTCACCTCCCCAGGCTGCAGTGGACACAAGATGACATCAGCCTGCACTGACGTAAGCCAATCCAGCTCCACAATACAGTCAATAGACTGCAAGGTGTTTTTTAAAGTCTGTCTTTCACCTTTCATAAGTACGTGTGAGTTTGCAGATATCCTGTTGCTTGTATGTTTGTTTGTTTCTGTCTATGTGTGTGTGTGTGTGTGTGTGTTTGTGGGGGTAGGTGAATGAGTGCAAGCTTTGCTAAGTGGGTCATCTGTGTTTGCACAACTGGATAGAGAGGGCAGGGAAATGGGTCGAGTATGGGGGCACCAGTGGATTTGATTGGTTGAGAGAGGAGGAAATATTTTATCCAGTCCGAACATGTCATGTGGCTGAATTTGGTGAGGTCATTACCAGTCACTTCTCAGAATTTCTCGCCTCTTGCTTCTCTCTTTTGTATGTGCTCTTTGTCCTTACCACTGGTGTGTGTTCAGCCTCATGTACACAGATTCATTTTGTCTATTTGTCCTGCAGCTTATGAATTCTCTGCCTGGCCTTGTCGTGGTTAATTTACCCCACTTTTGCGAAATATTTTTTGCATCAAAATCTTACTCTGGTGTTGCTCAAGTATCTATGTTATTCTCCTTCTCTCGTACATAGTCTTTGCATGACCTCACGTCAAATGACTGCTGCCTCACAGGAATCAGTACTCAGTGTTCAACAGAAGTAAGCCCACATCCTGTTAACTTCATAATCTGACGTTCATTCTGCTATTTCCCAAGGGGAAAAAAATTAAATGGATTGTCATGCACCACTTCGTTGGACAAACACTTGTGTGAAAAATCCCAGGACCTAACAAAGGAGAAAAGGAGGTGGGTGGATGGGGCAGGAAGCTTATTCATCGTTTCCACCAAAGTTTTCTCTTCATCCTGTACCGTAGCTCATCAGCCTGTAAACTTGCAGGACCAGGGCTGACAGCAGCTCGCTCTCTCTGGGGGAATCAAGTGGGAGAACCCTTTCTCTTAGTGACGGTCTGGAGGCATTGACGTAAGAGACAAAAAAGCCAGATGGAAGCTCCCAAAATGGAATAACTCTTGATTGAACAACAGTAAGCACATACCCTATTATCTTGCGCAAACAAAAGTACACACACACACATGCATACACACCTGCATACACACACACACACACATTAAATACATACTTACATACGCACACATGCACACATTTCACAGAGCCATCCCTCTGACATTAAAGTTTTGCTTTATTAAACCAAAGACCTCTTTGAACAAGCATGCAGAGGAGAAGCCTCGTGATGCAGGCAGCGCTCACACATGCACCCAGAATGATCTCACACTCTCACACTATACCGTCCTTATATACTGGCACTTCTCCTGTGTCAGAGGCTCAGGTTACACCTCTGTGAGAAGACAGACTGTTATGTAAGCCTGTGGACTAATAACAGAGCCACTAAAGTACCTTCAGGTGGTGTGGTGTGGTAAGAGCTGTTGGAGCCAATAACAATGCCATTGAGAAATATCAGTAGCTATTAGAGACACTGTTAATAGCACTGTTAGAAGTCCATTGGAGTCAACAGCATGAATACAAGCTGATTACTTGAGTTGCTGCAATTCTATGGCTCACATTAAGATTCACACATTTTACAATAATAATAATAATAATAACTATTGTCTATAGGAAGCATTGGGTTTTGAACAATTGTTTGAAGCAGACAGTTGTCCTGCTATTCACATTCTTCATGGTGACTGTTGCTGCTGTGACACCATTTCAATTGTCCTGTATCATACAAAACCAAGAAGCATAGCTACAAGATTATCGGTAGGCTACTGCACTCTGACCAGTCAGTGCATCATTATTACACAAAATCTCTATTTAAAATAATGGTGTTACACAGCAAGGATGTTTTAAATGGTTCAACAAGACCAAAGAGAACCAGGGCCCACTCTTGGAGCCCGGTCTGGGAGTGGTGCCCGCAGGCTAGCACTTGGTGGCTGGGTGACCCCAAAGCTTGACCAGGCACAGCCCAAAAAAGCAGTGTGGGACCGTTAGCTTGTGGGCTCACCACCCATAAAGTGAAGGATAAGGGTCTGTGCAATGCCTGTTGGGCCAAGGGCGGGGGCGAAGCAGACCAAGGCATCATGGCAACAGAGAATGGCTCTCAGAACGTAGAATGTAACTTCTTTGGGGGGAAGGAGCCTGAGCTGGCGCAAAAGGTTCAGAGGTACCAACTAGATATAGTTGGGCTCACCTCCACACACAGTGTTGGCTCTGGAACCAAACTCCTCAATAAGGGGGGGTCTCTCTCTTACTCAGGAATTGTCCACAGTGAAAGGCGCCGTGTGGATGTGTGGATACTCATGAGTTCCATGCTGGCTGACGCAGAGTTGGATGAGAGGATTGCCTCAATGTGATTGCGTGTTGCAGAGAGGAAAACGCCGGGTGAGTATATACAACCAGGTTAAGAAAGGCCTTGTTAACTGCACTTGAACAATAAAGATCAATATATCCAACCTCATAGGAACTGGTAAGCATTAGGTGATGAGCCATTCATAAGAGTCAGCACAATGGTCAAAAATAACCGGTTAATGGACATCTGATTGTGGGTGGGGGGAACTTTATTTTTAAGTACTGTGGCTCTCAATTGAAGTGCAATACTCTTTACTCTTGTTACTAGGCAGGCTGCCCTTGCATGACATAAAGTATTTAAAAGCTACAGTGGCTGTTGCCCTGAACTCCCGATTTTGTAACAGTGAACAGAGAGTCTGACTGTCCCCTGAGAGGCAGACACCTACACACAGCCTGGAGAGCAGTGGTTGACTGGGGAAGCTGACAAGGCAGCGCAGTCTGACTCACAGCAGCTCTAAACTCCATGCACCACCTCTGCCTTTCACTGCACATCAGCATCAAATCCTTCTCAGAGGCACAACTTGGTTTGTGTGTTTATGTATGCATGGGTTTGTGTACCAATGATCTTCTGGACCTGTGGGTCTGTGACCTAGTTGTTGTTTTCCTGTGCACTAACCCAACTGCAATTAGAAGTAAGAGAGACTTAAATGTAACCACCCACTCTTTTCAATTTTCCAGATTCCTATCTGTTTGGTAGAGTGTAGGTGTGTCTTTAACCCCGGTCAGCCTGACAGTGCAGGTTTGTATGTGTTGGGCCGCGTCCTCTCCGGCTTACAAAGCTTCTATTAATACTAATCGCCTCCAGGGTCAGAGCAGGTTACAGGGCGGAGCAGCAATTGAGATGAAAACTTGTGTAATTTAAAACAAAAAAGGTCATATTGAAAGTTCTTCACTATTTGTATATGGTAAAACAACCCAGTGCATCCCTTGCACAGGAATTGTCAAGCACTTAGCTGACATCTGGACCTAAGAAGGGCCTATGAACTAGGAAGCGATGGATAGAGTTTGACTGCTGTAAAGTGCAAAGGTTACTTTCAAACTATTCTCCTCTCCCTCAGGGGCCTGGTGTGACGCAAAAGAAAAAACAATTTGAACAGCTGCTTTGCGCTCTATCTGTTTATCTCTATCTGCTTTGCACTCTAACCTTTTCTCTCTAATTCACTGTCACACACTATCTATCTATCTATCTATCTATCTATCTATCTATCTATCTATCTATCTATCTATCTATCTATCTATCTATCTATCTATCTATCTAGCCCCTCTATTCTATAACTGCAGGGAGGCAGGAGGCAAAACGCTTGAGAGGATATTTGAAAAGGAGGGGAGATGGGAGGGGGGGCTCTATCATTGCATGAGATGTCACATCTGTGATTTATATGCTTTGAGGGGGAATGACGCAAAATGAGAAAATTTAAACCAAGACGTGCTCTTTTCCTCTCCGCTGCCTCCTGCACACACTTCGTAGCCTTATAAAAACCCTATGATTCCACACAATGCTCTTCATTGTACCGTGTTCCTGTTGGCCAAAGAGGCATTTCCCGCCAGGGATCAACCCCTGGAAGTGGACTCATTCTCGGGACGTAATATGTTTTTATGGGGCTAGTCATATAAGTGGGAATCAGTGCAGCTCAGTGGTGGCTCTGTCTCGTAGGGTGACCTTTACCTGGTACATTTAAATGGAAAGATAACTCACTGCATATATGAAGAAACAATGAAAACACCCAAATGCATGAACAGATACAGGGCATCTGATGTTTTGTAAGAGAGGTATGAGGGCATGGAATGTGAAAGGAGTCGAGGGGGTCAAAAGACTGAGAGAGAGGTGATCAGTTCCCACTTTCACTTTCACTCTCAACCGAGTGGACGTACTGTACATCTCTATGGGGGGGGATTGAACATGATATGTATATACATCATTGGACAGGTTATATTCTTCATCATTAAATACTGCATGGGAGAACTATGCTATTCTCAACCCTATTGATTTGCCTGAGAGGAAATGACAGCTGCAACTGTGAACCGCTTGCAGCATTGACGTAAGTGTAGCTTTCTAGTCATGGGGTCACCGTGACCCAGTGACTCCACTCCAGTGAGTTAGGTAATGGTAGCCAGGAGGTGTGATCCGCTGTACCAGCAGGGCTGTTACTGACACTGGCAGCTGCACCAAGGGACAAGAGGCCTGCATCTAACCGGGTGACATAACCATGGACAACGGCACAGTGACGATGGCTCTCCGTCATTGCCCATAGCTGTGCACTGGCTCAGAAACTGAACGGGTTCAATTAGTGCCACTAAGACAGGGACATGTCATTCACACCATAGTGCGATTGCGCTTGTGTGTGTGTGTGTGTGTGTGTGTGTGTGTGTGTGTGTGTGTCACTTAGACTCTCTCTGTTACTCTGGTGAATGTTCATTTTGACAAGCGCATCTTTTCCTCATCTTTCCCATCGATGTCCCCCTGCCCAATCGGTCTCTGTCTGATGAATACAGAAATGAATCAACTGTATTTCGCCGTGACACTGAGATTGTGGCAGCTCTGTGTTTGAGAGACTCTCTCCCTGCTAGATAGAGGATGTTATGTATATTCTGGGGTTATGTCTGTTCAAACACGGTTGTGTGTATATGCATGTAGGTCTTGTTTGAAGAGAGCTTGTATGTGCTTGTTAAGTGGTCTGCCAACATAAGGGTCAGGTCCAGGGTCTTATAGCATGAGGTGTGGTGGTAGATAATAAAAGAATAAGGGGGGGGGATATTATCAGAAAGCTGGATGTGCTGCTTTCCACAACAGTGGCAGTATAAAGGGGCTGTTTCGGTCATTTAATTGCACTGTTCAAGCCAGGATGTTCAGATTTGCTTTGTCGTATCGCTGATGTGCCTAAAGCACACCATGGTTAAAGCATAACCAACCCTTAAAATGTATTGCCTATGCAGCTAACTTAATCCTTTTCTGGATGCCAGAAAGTGTTCTGTTCATGTTCTACTCAGTGCATCGAGATAGGTGACTCAGACAGGATGACAGGAAGAAGGGCAAATAAGGTGATGTGACACCTTTGGGACACATGCTGCACATTATCTGGAGATGAAGGGTGAAATATGAGTTGGTTAGCAAGAGGAACAGAACAGAACAGAACAGAACAGAACAGAACAGAACAGAACAGAACAGAATAGAATAGAACTGAATCATTGGAAGAGTCCAATGTCATCCTGGCATGTTCTCTATGCCAGGCCAGGAGAGATAATGACAGATCAAATAGCCACGCTCAGAGGACAGCCAAGGAAAATATGATCTTTTTTTCTTGCCGTTTCTCAGGGTATTGAGTAGGTTATGACTTACTTTAAGACTAGCTCGCTTCTTTTGAGTGTCCCCAGTTTATAATGAAGTTGTTGGTTACAATTCCTAGTTCAATACTTTCAATGCCACCTCTGTGTAAAGTCAATATTCAGCAACATTCGAGTTATTAGTCATTTGAAAAGGTTTCCCTTTCTCTCTTACTCAAGCACGCTTTTTCCTGCTCCCTCTCTTGTTGATTATTATTTTTATCATTATTATTATTATTATCTTTGTCAGGGATGATGGCGGGGTAAAAAACAACTCCCTTTATGTGTGATATACACATTACTTTACATTACTACTATTGTGAGTATCATCTGAAATGCAGTAGACGGTATAGTGACACATTATAGTCACTTGACACAGGTTGAGTATCAGCATTGGACGCTCCAAATAAAGTGCGATCAAATGTCACAGTTTCCACATTCTAACATTTATTTTTTAAAGACTTCTCTGACCACATGGCCACATTGCCTCTTTTGAAGTGTTGACGCCTCACACAAATGGATTTATTTGTGTCATGTTTACCAGGAGTATTATAAATGATCTTTTTCTAGTCACTTACAGGTATGACTAGTAAACCTACTACAGAAATCAGAGACAAGACTTCCCAGTTGCTCACCAGTAAACACCAATGGGATGCTATTGCATCTCAATACTATTATTAACTGAACGCCACCTCAGCTCTTGACAGTCAACCCACACATACAGTATATTCTGTAGATGTGTGTGAATGGAACTCACAAGAGTTGTGAAATATAAATGCCATACTGGTTGGAAAAGGCAGATTCAATTCTGTTCTCAATGTCCCAGGAAGTGACCAAGAAACTAGGACACGTCAGTACTGCCTCCCTGTGGAGGCCAGTAACCACACATATTACCAACATATCATTTCCAATCACCCAAGTTCACTGTGATCTAGCTATTCTCTACTCCAATACAAAACAGAAGAAAAAATAATGAAGCAATATATATTATGTATATATATATCAAATCAAGATAAGTTAAAGGATTGCTTGGTCTCCTGATCATTGTTTTTATGACGTTCATGTAACTTTGCTGTTTTCGGATATTTCTGCAATTGCATGTAGATATCAACTCCATTTCCACTGAAACACACCTAAATGCTTGTATGTCTGTCTGTTGGTGTTGGTGTTTTGCATCATGAACTTGATATTAAGAACTAAACTAAATGTAGGTCATGTTTTGGTAAGAAAATTTAAATGTTCGATAGAAATATATTTCAGGTTCCACAGACAGAGAGGGAGAGATTTAAAACACATTTTCAGTAAAACAAAAACAAATCTTTATTGGAAGCCAGCAATAAAATAATTAAATCACAATCAAAGACTGAAGAGAAAATTACAGCTGCAATTTGGACCCTAAGCAAAAATGGAATTAACAGGCAGGGAATATTTGGCTTGAAGAAAAGTCCACATTTACCATCAACAAACCTCCCTCCATATATCAATCTGTCTTTGGACGTTCTATGCCTCTCCAACTTCCACCACACATACAGTAACGATTTAACAACAACAAACAAAAAGGTGCAGAGTGTGTCAACATTCAGTAGTCTAACCCACCCATCATCCTTCCACAGGCACAGACATGCCTCTATGAACGACCTGGGGGTATTTCACAAAGGACTAGCATGTTGGCCAGATAACTTTATTATTAAAAAATATCTTTTGAAATTTTAATTATTATTAGTAATCATCAACATGCACAACTGAATTTTAGCTTTGAATCACTTTCTCTTCCCATCGGGGACGGTTTACCAGTGACGGCATATTGAACCACTAGGTGGGGCTATTAATCCACAGTCCGGTATCCAGCTACAGATAAGCCATGAAGCCTACAGACTAAAGACAAGTGTGTAATGTATAGTACTTATGCCTCCTCACACGACTTTCTTTTGGTTGGCTGCTCTGTCAGAAACTACAAACAGGCTTCCAACGAATCCATGAAAAAACAAAACATGGGAGTGGAGGCTTTCCAATAATGTATTTGAAAAAAATAGGACAAGACTCAACCTGAATTAATGGACATTAATAAAATATGGCATAATTCAGGATAAGTCTTGTCCTATTTTTCCCCATTTTTCAAATGCTTTTTTGAAATTCCAATATGTTTCCATGTAAAGAAACGTGAAGATTTGATTATTTACACACTATATTTACATCATCAAAAAACATTTGGCTGCATCATCATTAGCTACAAGCTAAACAGATAAGAATCCATATTGCTAAATGTTAAAAGGCATTCTTACAGTTAATGTTAAAAAAAAAGAGAAATACTGTACTGAGAGTCATGTTACATTCAAGATGCAATAATCAAGGCAAAACAGAATTTGATTTCACCTTGATGAAAACTAGACTTAAACATAAAACTAATAAAATCACCTAATAATAAATCACAGATGTAGCCCAGCAAAGGTGGAAAAGAAATATAATTTAATTTTTAACTGTAAACCACAACCTTTGCTAGGTTTAAATAATCAATGTTGCTGCTCATATGCTATGTCTTGGTAAGCTGGAGGCCCCGTCCACAACGATTCAAATAGGAAATGGTCACAGAGACACGTCATCGGACAGTGAGCACTCGGACAGTGAGCACTCCCGACTCTCATGTGGGGTGATGTAGTTGAGGAGGTCAACTGCAGTCACAACGCCAAACACCGTGTGCCTCGAGCAAGCCGACCCATCATCCACATCTAGAGAGAAACATACTGACATTAATGACACGGGAGCTAAGAAAACAGACCCGAACCCAAGGAGGTTT
>OOFE01016852.1:9804-20234 GCA_900323365.1 Monocentris japonica
CCTTTGCCTTTTGTCTCTGCCTATAGTAGTTACACTCTTTGGGGTCATTTCAGTACGTTTGTTTGTGTGTGTGTGTGCGTGTGTGTGTGTGTGTGTGTGTGTGTGCGTTTTCAATACCTTTTGAAGTTACTCTGAAAATGGATGCCTTAAATTTTTAACCTTGCCCCGGGGCTGCGGTATTAATCCACAGCCTCTCATGGAGGATCTGAGTACAACATAGATCTGTCAGACTGATCTCTCTGGGAACACGGGGAGTTGGAAACATTGACTATACATCGTTTGGAAGGAGATAACCTCAGTGTAACTAGTTTGCAACAAAGGGTCTGGTAGCCATGCATTTGCAATAATTCACAAGAAGCGCACTAAAAATCATGTATGTGCATGTATGACCTTTCAAAATGTCATCCACCATTTTGGTTAAAAAGGACATCTTTGTACATTGTACATCCTGACCATTTACTCATTGTACATTTCAGAGAGGATAACCTCTCACTGCTTCCTGCCAGGTCTTATCATCCGTCCTGTGCAGACTTGGTTTTATTTTGGGAGAAGAGAACTTGACCCAGCAATGTTCTCAACCCCAAAATTGGCAGTCCATCAGTACAAAAGCCAGATATCAGAAGAGATGAAAGGATGGAAGGGTTTTCTTTCCCAGGTTTACCCCCAATCCACATCTGTCATGTTGACTATCCGATCACCATGGTTACACCTGCCTCCATGCTGATCGACACCACACCTAGACCATCATCTCTGACACCTTCGGCTACTTAAGGGCAGCATAACAAGTTTCTGTCTTGTTCTTTGTTTTTTGAGGTGATAATAAAGGCTGACAGGGATATGAAGGTCAACATGAGTCCACAAACAAAGGGCTCACTATTTGGCACAAACACGTCACTCTGCATAAGTCAAAGTGACGCTATTTCAAAATGGCATATAGCTAAAGGTGCAACACAAATTGAAGCAGGACTTGAAGAAGAGTTTGGCTGTTCCTGGCATCCATCACCTCTTTCCTCCACGTGCTTCCATCAGTGCGTAAATGGAGCAACAAAATGTGTGTTAGCATTGTCCTCAGAAGAGGAATAACATCACAATGACTCCTATCCTGAGCAATTGTACAGTACTGTGCAAAAGTCTTAGGCTAAAAAAAATCCGTAAAGTGGAGATGCTTTCACAAATCATGAAATGGAAAGAGCAGTAATGTAAAACAATTTAGAACACAAAAAAATAAACATTTAAGACCAAATTTATATTTTAAAAAGCCAGGGTGACATTTATAACCAAAGCCATGAAAATGGAATAATATTGGACCTTTTTAACCTCTTTCATATCAGTGGTAGAAGAGTGTGTTAGAGGTTTACTTAGCCCTGATACTTGCCATTCTCTGGAGGTTTTTTTTCTTTTGGGTTATGGAACTATAAAAGACCAACACCAAAATTGGATGACACGATGGGAAAAAAAAATTGACTAGGGGAGGGTGTACCTTAGTGCCAAGTGGGGTACGTTCTGTGACCCTTGGACCTTTTTTACCAGTTTTTCTCAAAACCTAATTTGTTGTGTTTTTGAGGTAGTCATCCAACAGTGGTGATTTTGCAGCTTTACCATCAAAGAGTCCATTGTCTATTCAGCCCTGCTTCTTGTGGCCATGTACAATTATTGCAACCTCTCACCCTCTCTCCTCTGCACACTACTGATGGCTCCACTCTTTTTTTTTTTTTCCTCCGTCCTTTGATTTTTTTTCTCTGGCTCACTCTTCTGCTTTTGTCTGTCCCTTGAATAAGCAGTTGTGCTTAACACTCATAAATACAAGAATAAGACTGCCAGCACCGAGCATGAGATGGTGCCTCCCTCAGTGCATGAGGGAGGCACCACAGTTACCAAATCAACACATACTGTCTGGGGCAGTTCGCTCTGACCCCGTGGACTCTCAGACATCAATGGAAATCTGTGATTGTCACATGCATTTTTCAAAGAGGCTCATGTTGGTGAAAGTGATCATTGTCAGCTCTATCTAACAAGATGATGCTATTCTTTGCCAATGGCCAGTGCATGCCATATAGCCAGCACTTCATTCTACATGCTATGGAAACAACAGACTTCAGAAAGGAAAAGTGTATGAAATGAACATGTGTTGCACAAACAAAGGAAAATATTGTTCAGAAGCTTGTTGTTGTTGTTGTTGTTGAATTTGTCCTGGCTCCACATGACGAGCCCACACGGCACGGCAGCGTAGGACCGCCTCGGCTCTTCTCGACATGACTGATATCCGTGGACCACAAGGGGGGCTTGGGGTTGGAAAGTGCGGGGGTCCATCTGTACTCAACACTGAGCAAAGGAGGGCACACACAAAGGAGGGATTGAAGGACACAGATGCACAGGGAGGGAGAAAGACAACAAGATGGTTGATGCAATGTTGAGGCTCTAAAAGTCTGGCTGCTCGTGGGAGACGGTAAGAATTCTGCCACTGTCAGGAGACGGGCGAGACTGCCAGGGCCAGGCCACTGAAGCATTAACAATTCAGCTCAGAAAGAGAGAAATCATGTGAGGTTGGAGACAGAGAGGAGAGGGAAAGATGGTGGAGACACAAAGAAAGGGGTGATACTGGTTTGGACAGAGCTAAGGAGAGAAATGGAGTGAGAGAGGACATTGTTCAAAACTGGGAGGACAATGAACAGCAGAGTGTCGACTTGTCCTCGACAACCTGCGCTCTTGCATCGTATTTACCTTTGCTGGAAGAAGTGTTCATGCCGATTTTTAACTTAAAATCTAAGCATCAAGAGAAGAAAATCTAGAGGGAAACTTGGAGAAACCAGGTGAAGACACAGAACAGGCAGACAAACATTCATAGAACTTGACAATCAGGCAAAGAGTGCCAATCAAGTTCCAGTGGTGTGTCAGGAGAGATCGAGTCAGAAAGAGCAGCTGATCGTCTAGAGGTCTGCTGCAGTGGAAGGATGGGTACCTGCTGCAGCTGTGACCCCAGGCGGGAGGCGGGTCACGAGCTGGTGCCCATCAAACGTCATGCCTTCTGGCCAAGGACGGCCAAAGTGGTCACTAGCCTCGACAAATATGAATTCACCACGTGGGACCCGATGCGTGACGCAAGGTAAACGCACCATAAAGTACTCCGTCTTAACACAGTGCTGCTAAGCATTGACCTCTGCATAGACATAGAGACTCTTTATAGTGGTGTGGGTTTTCTCTGCTGTGCTTGAGGAGCCTGAAGTGGATTACAGCTTGTTAGCTCCTTTGTTTCAGAATGTAGCACTGTCCCCTGTGGTGCAGCACCCATTCTGCACATCATATAACAAGTGTGTGTGACAAGGAGTGTGAGGCGCGGTTTGTCAGCTTTAGGGGATTTTAATGGTACATGAGAAACATAAAAGTAGACACACACACTGTCAGTTGTGGGTGTACTGCTGTTGATGTGCTTTATGGGACTGTACATAACACAACGTATATGTACACACACCGACACTGTGGGGCTTTAACTACATACACACACTTCTCCCTAGCTGAAAGCAAATATAAGGCTGGCAAGAGGTGTAAGACAGCTTTAGTGTTGTGCTCAGCACTTTGCCCAGCCCCACTCAGCCGGTCAGCCCATAAAAAAGGTGGATAGCCTCCTACTTTGGGACTGAAGAAGGCTGAAGAAACGGGGAGGGTAAGCCCTCTCTGGACGGCATTACCAGGGGAGGTCTGCTGATTGGCCATTTTTACTTGAGGACCACAGGAATTTGATCTTGTCTGGAATGAAAAAAAATGTCTGAAATGGCTTCCTGTATTTTGGGTTAATTCTGACAACCTGGGGTAATTTTAATCCCGTCCAGATTAACGTCTGGTGTTTCACACAATTGCCGATTTCCACATGGCATATGGATTACCAAGCACGTATAACCCAGTGGCGGTAGACCAGCATCACTCTTTGCATTCAATTAGATGAAACCTTAATGATCCCTGTGGGGAAATGAGGTTGTTGCAGCAGCAAAAGTAATAGGATTCAGCAGGGGAAAAATAATCGAATATAAGCACACAAATATAACAGAAAATAAGCAATAAAAGGAAGAGATGGTGCATTTAAACTCAGTCTGGTGCCAAGAAAAACAGATAAAATAGTGGAACACAGACAGAACGGAAAATAAGCAATAAAAGGAAGAGAGAGAGCGCAGGAGCTGCTGCATCTGGCGTTACAATGATATGGAGCCACTTGAAGTTTAGCCAGTGGTACTGTACTGTGGGTGGTGATGTGTGGCGGGTTCCTGGATTACCACGCTTCTCCTGACTGATGACTGATGTGCATTGGCAAAATCAACCTCCCCTCGTAATGCTAATGCCGTCTGGAGAGGGCTGCAGAAGAGGGCATATTATCGTAGAAACGATTGGATGTTACGACATTATACTGCCATTGTCTTGCAGACTCAGTTGGGACTTAAAGACTTGACTTATTGCTAATCCAGACAGAATCCCCAGCAAAGTAACTACTACCTTGTACTTCAGTGTTGTAAATGCATGGAAATGACTTTCAAACAGTTGCTTTTCTGAAAATCTCCTGTCATGCACTGGGCCAGATGGAATCTCCAAACACTGAATAGCCACATATGCCTCCAGAAACAATTTGAAATTCAAAACACCTGTGGATGGGAGTCACATCAAACCCAAGTACCACTATTTTGCATCTGGAGTGTTGAAAATGGTAAATGTGCAGGCTACACTGAGAGGCTAAATATGCAGGGGGTTTTGATGACCAAGCTCAAGTGTACGGTCTTACAGCACTATTTGATTGCTATTCACCTATATAGTGTTGTATGTGTTCTGGAAATGAAAATGTAGAAAGCTGCTGCTATTCTAGCACATGTCATCCACATGTGAGAGGAATCGAGTATGGAGTGAGTTGTGATTCAATATCCAGAAATGTTTAGGTAGAATGAATACAGACAAAAATAAGAAAGAAATATTTTTGACCACCAACACACACATACTTTGGTCCTTCATAATAAAAGTCCAATAGGCTTTTATGAAGCGTCAGTGAAACTGTAATATCCTGATGAACACAGACCAGTGTAGAAAGGCACTGACCAAGTGTTTCAAGACTATTCAGCTTTGATAACATTACATACACACACAGACCCAGTGCATTTAGCTGACACTCTTATTCAGAGTGACTTACAATGAATGAGGTGTTCAATGTTTTGCAGAAAGACACCTTGTCAGCACACAAGGCTGCTGATGGACACATTGGCTCTTTCGGTTATCTGTGACCTTTTGTTTATGGCACAGTCTTTTTCTAACCACCCTGCCACTTTGTAAACGTAGTAAGCCACCACACAAAAAACAAGCAAAACTTGATGTGCTTCAATGAAGGGTAAAAACTGTGTTGCACACCAGTTAGCCACCGGGCACTGCTCTTGAATTCACTGATTTCATTGTGAAAATGTATGAAAATGGAAATATATACATATGGAAACGATACTTGGATGTGCAGCATTGTGTGCAGCTCTCTGCAGGCGTCTAATTCTGTCAACTTCAATGTCTGTCATGGGTGGAAGGATGTTGCTTTGTATCTGGAGACATAGTCAGTTATTCATGAGGAGGATTTAGCTAACGCTCCTCTGTTGTGACACTGCTGATGATTCCTGTCAAGTCTAAATGGGAAAGACATGGTTTTCAATGCTCATCCCCTTTGTAGAGCTTGCATCGTCTGTCTAACTTGCCTAAGGTAATAATATTGATTTGATCAAGACAGAAATGGGGAAACTGTTGTCATCCAGTTTCCCTGCAGGATTCAACCTGGTAAGATGTCAGACTTGTTCATGCACTCAGTGAGGCAAGTCAAAAAAGTGCCTCTTGTTGTCTGTCTCGCACGTGGGCACTGGTTATTTCTATGGAAGCTCAACACCTCAGTCATTGGCTCATTTCTCCATGTGAATTCATGCAGGCACCTGTTTTTTTTTTTAATATTATTGTGAAGGCATTTCTGCTTTATTAGATAGCATACAGTGGAGTGTGACAGGAAGAGGGAGAGGGAGAAGGGATGACGTCAAGCGGTTCAGGTCCAGGTTCAAACCCTGGCGCAGAACGTACGTTGTTGCTCCACATAATTCAGATTATGGCTCGTTTTGAGCTATCAAATAGCAGTTTGACAGACTAGAGTTGTATGTTACAACACAACTATGAACTTCTATTTACATCATTTGAGAAAGAATAGGCTGCAGGGGCTATACTTGCGGTATTAGTGCAGGAGAGATGCAGGATGGGACTTTTTGGATGGCTACCACTATGCAATGTATGCACAATAGTCTGCCAAGCCACCAGGACACCTCCAGTCACACATTTCTGTCAGTATTTCTGCCTGACAGACTGTCTGCTTATTGGCCAGCCTGTTTGGTATTCAGGTAGTGAATTGGCTGTTAGCTTGCCACGAAGCACTGTGTATTTGACTGAATCAGGTTAGCAGTAAAAAGCAGTCCATTAGTAAAGGGACTGCTTTTGTCCTGTTCCCTGAGGTATTGTAATGGTAGACCATTCACAGACTGTGGCAGGAGCCAGTTGGATAGAAAACCAACCTCCCTACTTTTTACCTATTTAGTGAAAAGTCTTTGCTCCCCCAAAGCAGGTTGGTTACGAACATCACAGCTGCATTTATTGTAGATGTAATGGTAGAAGCTATAGCTGTATGTTATATTCATGTTGAAATGTCTTTCTTTTCTTCATCAGACGAGCTACAATCCCAACAGCAGTCTCTTGTTGAGATGGCCTAGGAAATATACTGGACATGGTTTTATCGTACGCTTCTAATTGTGCTCTGTTCATTTAGATGTTGACTTGTGAATGAGGTAGTAAAACAGTTTTTTTTTTTTTACAAAAGGTGTAATATAACTTATTACATACTGTGAAGAATATGTTGAACAATGTGTGATACCTTTTACCTTTTGTCTGTATTGTTCACTTTTACAACTTAACTCGTTTTACAGCCTACCTCCAAGTAAAAAGGAAAGAAAAGATGGGGCTTGTTTTCTTGGAGATGTCGGCTGAGTTGGCTATCTACCAAGGTTTGTATGGGGACATAACATAAGGGCAGAGTATAATGCACATACAATGCATGTACAAAGCAATGCATTGGGCCCAGTCCACGCTGTTGGTCTACTGGCTGCTGTGGGACTGAGACATTTAAAGCAATGAACCAAGACTTCCCCACTCAGCAGTCCTGCTCCCTCAAATTACCTGCGATTAAAAGTCAACTATTGACCTTCACTGCATGACCAAGTGACATTTCCGAACAATGGGGAGGCGCTGACAGAAAGATGAGCGCATGGAGAATTTCCCTTTTCATTTTCCTCAAAGCCAAAAGGATAAGAAAGGCTTTGCTGAGCCTGAATGCCGGCTACAAACTCACTAGCCCTTTGTCCTGGCATAATTCTCCTTGCCTTCTCATAACACAGTTTTGAATGCCTCATTAGAACAGCCACCACCCAAAATAGGCTGATTATAGCACATACACACACACACACACACAATGGTGGTTAAAGAGTGAGACCACTTGCAGCTACTAGAGTCGAATTTGGTCAAAGAAGCACAAACTAAAGGCCAGAACATGTGCAAACATTTATTTAAGATTTAAGAGTTGTCAACATGCAACTGTTTATATTTTTTCACTTTCTCAGTTAGTTTTTTTTGTGTTGTTTTGCTTCCTTCATTTTTCTTCTATATTGCTTCCTGCAGCTTTTCTATCTATCTCTCTGACATTGATCTGTCTGATAGGTTGTCACAGTTCTGTCTTAAATGGAAACAGAAATGTGTAACCTTGAATTCCCTCCTGTGTCTACCCCACTGGTGGCTCGCTGTCAGGCCCTCCTCTATTCCTGGCAGTAACTATTAGGCCATCCAATGCTTTCCAGGCCTAGGCGAAGGGAGCCACTATTCCTCATTCATAAAGAACCAGCAGGGCCTTTACCTCGTCCGTGGGAATCCAAGGGAATCCAATTGGGAACCAGAAGATACGATAAAGTCCCCAGCGGTAATGGCGAAGAGGTAGTTAATGGAAGTTAATGGATCGCGATTTATATGGATTTGAGATGGTGGTGTCTACAGCAAAGCAGGTGCACTGTAGGGTATGATTTTCACATGCCAGAGCGTCATCTGCCCAGAGACAGTAACTGTTATGAGGGTGAGAGAATCCTTTTTTTTTTTTTCTCTACTCATCGGCCCACAGGAGAACATCTTCTGCAAGACATGAGATTCAGTATGTTTCAGACAGAGAAGCAGTTGCAGATTGCGAACGATGAGTGCAACAGTACAACAAATTTTAAAGGTCTGTTCCAGCCTGATTGGATTTTTTGCTCCGTTTTTCCATTTTCCATTCGTCTCATGTTGATTCTGACTATTTGTACATGCACATGCCATTCAATTCCATGAGGCATAGAAAACCACTCTGAGGTGGTAATGTGGTCATGTAAGGTATTCATCACTGTGAATGAGAAGCCAACAGTCACGTTTTGCAAAGTTGCATCAGAAAGCTACTGTCATTATGAACTTTTACATTTTGAAAGTTCACTTCACTTTAGTTTGCATATTTGAGGACACCGAAGAGCCAAGACCAGACGGGAGTGGGCGTCTTAACTCTGGTTTCTGCTTGTAAACAAGAAGAGAGCTTCTGCTTTTTCCTCTCCAAAATAAACCTTTCAAGCAATAGCTAATGTTTCTGCAGCTGTCAATCACAACCAAACCAACCCACAAACCAAAGGAAGACGCTTCCACCAGCTATAGTCTTTAAACTGAAACAGACATTAAAGCCAGATTTTTCACAATTACGGCTTTAATGTTCTGCCATCTTCTTTACTGGGAGTAACTCTGAATATTTAGACCTACTTTTATAAATAACGTGGAAAACAACAAAACATTAATTCCAAAATGCCATATGTCCTTTTTGAAAAGTAACTGCTACTTAATATTTTCACCAAACTAGGATGGTTTAATCCCAGAAAGTGTTTAATTGTGTGTCACGTTATTATTGTCTCCTTTTGGAATGTGGTTCAGGAGCCTGTGATTTCATAACAGGTTTAGTATGATAGCTGTGGGACACACTGAGCAGCTGAGGGTTTGGCTGTCTGAGAAGTGGTCAGGGTGTTGTGGTGCCCCAGTTAGTGACCTGCCATTTCAAACCCAGACCAATCAGTCAAGCTCCGGCTGAGGCCAGTCATCAGGAGAAAAGAGAAGTGTCTGGACCGAGCCCGGTTGGAAAACACTCCATAGATGCACTGCAGTTCACAGTGGAAATGAGTATTATGTGTATGTATGACACTGTTTTGCTTGGTGTTGTCTGTCTGTTACACGGACGCTGTGTGTGGTGAATGTCAATTTCGTTCTCCTGGACAGAAGTGAATTCCACTGGCTGTGCGACTCGAACAGGAGCTTGACTTTGAACTTGAGCCTCTTCATCGTCGTAGGATGGCCTGTTGTGCTTTGATTCTCAAAGCATAAAGGATGTTTGAGTGCAGTAAATGTGTTTTGGATTGGATAAAGATTGTGTGCACTAGCCTGTTGTTGTGCCTTCAGCTGACCTCATTGCGATAATCCATACATGCATTCCTACTTGGCTTGTTCTAGTGCTCAAATGTTCGTTTGTGTATGTTCACATAACCGTTGGGTTGCTATGTTACTATTTATATTACATTTTTCTTGCTGTATTCTATTGCAACAACCTAATTTCCCCAAAGGGATCATTAAAGTTTCATCTTATTTTAGAGGAATATGCATGCCTTGCATACCAACATGGTTTTTCATTGGAGGTGTTTTGGGAATGTGAGAGCCTGTAGTGAAATCAGAAGTAATACATCAACAAGAGATCTGCCATAGACCAAGATGGCAGCACGCCATTTAAAACTAGTGAGTTATGGTCTACTGTCACATTTTTAACCATTAGGTTGTTAGATCAACTGAGACAATGAAACAGAAAAAACAAAAAATGCTTTGACCAAAGATTTTCAATCAAATCATCAAACGCCCCCCCCCGTGATGGGGCAGGAATAGCCAGCACAAACACCGCCCAAAACAGTTTTCCCATTGCTTTCTTTTCACTGGTTGGTACTTGACACTATGTGGGGATTGAACCCACGATCCTGAGAGTCTCATGCTCTACCAACTGAGCTGTCCGGGCCTAGGGCAACTGATTCTTTAACTTTTGAAGAAGGTGCTCCTACTTTTCTCTGAGTCTTGTTCCAGTCCACCATGTAAAGGATTTCTTCTAATTGTGGTGTCATGTCCTAGCCAGGGAGAGGGATAGGTCCATATTCCTCAAGGCAACGCTGTGATGAAAGAAAGGAGCTCAGTGGAGGCTTATTAATAGTAGGAGTGTGTGTGTGTGTGTGTGTGTGTGTGTGTGTGTGTGTGTGTGTGTGTGTGTGTGTGTGTGTGTGTGTGTGTGTGTGTGTGTGTGG